>PVIJ01010610.1:0-59247 GCA_004024925.1 Scalopus aquaticus
TTTTTTTTTTTTTTTTTTTTTTTTTTTTTTTGCACACAAGCTGGGGTATATGCCAGAGGTGTGGAGCGGCGAGAGGGTTCACCAGAGAGAGTGGGGAGCAGAACAGGCAGATCAGAAATACACTGCTGAGGGGAGCAGTGGGCGAGGCAGGAGAGGTCTGCCCCACCATGTGGGATTCTCCCCGGCTGGGTGTCGAACTTGTGTCGCCGCTGCCAACAGCTCCACAGTGCAGCGCTCAACCGCTGCGACACCGGGGAGGCCCACATTTCACATTCTAACCAGAAACAAATGAGAGTTCCAGTTGCTCTGTATTCTTGACAGCACTGGGTATGTTCAGTCTTCTTAATTTCAGCCACTTAAGTGTGTGGTAATGGTTTATGTCATTGTAGTTTTAATTTGTATGTCCCTGATCACCGATGATGTAGAACACCTTTCCATATCATCACTGGGCATTCAGGTCTCTTCTTTTTGAAATCCTCTCTTAACACTTTTACTTTTATTATCATTGTTATTGCTTTGTCTTTTTTAATAGGAATTTTAATATTCTGATTATGAATGTTTTATCAGGCAAATGTAAGTATTTTCCTAGGCTGTAGTTTGACTATTCACTTTATTAATCATATACTCTGAATAACAGAAGTTTTTAATTTTGATGATGTACACATTTTTTCTTTAATGATTATGGTCTTTTATGTCCTAAGAAATCTTTGCTTACCTCAAGGTTATGAGATACTCCTGTTTTTTATCTAGAAGCTTTTCAATTTTAGCTTTCAACTCTAGTCCGTTTAGTTAATTTGTGTGTATGATCTAAGATAGGAGGCTCATTATTTTCCATATGGACATCCAGTTGTTCCAGCAACTGTATCTTGAAAAGAATGTCGTTTCCCCATTAAATTGCCTTTGAAATTTTGTCAAAATTTTATCAAAACTATATGTGCACTGGTCTATCTCTAGACTCTATTCTGTTTATAGTGAGCCTTCGATCAAAACCATAGTAAGTCTTAAAAGGAGTGGAATAAGATGTCCAGCCTTGCTTGCTGCTATGGGTCAGGCACAGTAAGTAACTGTCTTAATTACACTGAGTCATTTGTATTTCCATCTATATTTTAAAGTAAGCATGTTGATTTTTACCCAGAAATTTTGCTGAGCTTTTAGTTAGAATCTATAGATCAATTTACAGGAGAAACATCATCTTAAGAATGTTGAGTACTGAAACCAATGAACATGGGATGGCATATCTTTCCACTTATGTAGTTCTTTTAAAATTCCACTCAGCAATTTTTTGCAGTTTTCAGTGTACATGTCTTAGCCATATTTGTTAAAAATTTCCCTAAGTGTTTAATGTTTTCTGGTATTTTGTAGATGTTATACTTGCTGCAATTCCTTCTAATTTATACCATGTAAGTCCTAGCCCTGGTAGCAGCCCCGAATTCTGACTTCTCTACCAACTTTTCTATTCAGCTGTGCAACTACTGCTCTATGCTTGAGTTCCACTTCATCTCCCCAAAGCTTGGAAATCACCTTCTTTTTTTTTTTTATAAGATTTATTTATTTATGCACACAAGAGCTGGGGTATAGACCAGAGGTTGGGGGGGCAGTGAGAGGATTCACCAGAGACAGAATGGGGAGCAAAACAGTAAGATCTACTGAAATACACTGCTGAGGGGAGCAGTGGGCGAGTCAGGAGAGGTCTGCTGCACCATGTGGGAAACTCCTAGCTGGGGATTGAACTCATGCTGCAGTGGCTCTGGATAGCTTCATAGTGCTGAGACTTAACCCCTTGCACCACCAGGGAGGCCTGGAAATCACCTTCACAAGAAAGTTGGGGCAAATATGGGGTTCTCCTCCTTGCTACCCTCTCTCAGGGGAGCAGCTCAGCACTTGCCCAATGCCTGATATCAGTTGCTTCTTATCTTCTGTTTGCTGTTACAGTTATTTATACTGGGAAGTTAAAGCTGATACCAAGGAGCAAGTCACATCTGGAACTGAAAAATCCATGATATATTTTTGTTGAGGTGATATTCACATAACATAAAATCGACTATATCAAAGTAAACAGTGTAGTGGTCTTCAATACAATCACAATGTTGTATAACCACCACTCTGTCTAGTTCTAAAACATTTTCATCATTCCAGAATGAAATTCTGTGCCCATTAAATAGTTCTTGGCAATCACCAGTCTTCTTTCTGTTTCTATGGATTTACGTGTTCTGGGTAATTCATATAAATTGAATCATACAACATGGGGTTTTGTGTCTGGTACCTAGTATAGTGTTTTTGGGGTTCATCTACATTGCAGCAAGTTTCAGTACTTCACTTCTTTTTTATGACTGAATCACCTGCCACTATATATTGTAGATACGCCACTTTTTTCAGTTGATGGACATTGTTTCTGCCTTTTGGCTATTGTGACTAGTGTTGCTATGAACATGTGTATATATATGTGTGTATCTGTTTGCGTATCTCTTTGTGATTCTCTGGGTTTATATTGAGGAGTGGAACTTCTGGGCCATATGGTAGTTCTATGTTTAACTTTTTGAGAAATTGCCAAATTCTTTTATCACAGTGACTGAACCATTTTATATCCCCATGACCAGTATACAAAGGTTCTCAGTTCTCCACATCTTTGTCAACACTTATTATTTTCTCTTTTAAAAAAATAGCCATCCTAGTGGGTGTGAAGTGGTATCTCATTGTGATCTTGATTTGTATTTCTCTAATGACCAGTGAGATTGAACATCTTTACCTGTGCTTACTGGCTATTTGTCTATCTTCTTTGGAGGAAATATATATTCAAATACTTCTCCCCCTAAAAATTATGATCATTACTTAGTGATCATACATTGTATTTAATCATTATGTATAATATGATCCCAGTTTGGTAAAGAGTAAAAAAAACCCTCAAATATTGTGTGTGTGTGTGTGTGTGTACTCAAATACATGCATGGAGATGAGTGGTTAGATACACCAGCTTGGTTTATAACCTAGTCCTGCTACTTATCACATGTACAACCCTGGGTAAGTTACCTAACCTCTCTATGTTGATTTTCCTTTTTGAGGGGTGATCATAGCTTCTTCATGAGAATATATGCAAAAGACTTAGAACACTCAGTTCTAAGCCCAGAACACTGTTAAGTACCTGTTAGAAATCTGTTATTTATACACCAACAACAGTGATATTTAGACATGTGTTGGTGTATGCATAGAAAACCGTCTGTAAGGAAAGTCCGTCAGTTGTTAACAGGAAATTCTACTGCAGAGCAATTAGAGGGAGTTAGGAGCACTTTCTCTTTTTAACTCATATAATTACATATTGTTTGAATTTATTAAAAAATGTTAAAACAATGAATTTTTAAAAGCTTAATGATGTAAAAATAAGGAAACTTTCTGTTACAGATTTTAACTTTAACCTTAACGCTAAGCCTGGGAACCTTAGTTTTCTTAAGACTTTCCAGAGGCAGCAGTTTGAGGTAGCTTTCTGAGGAAGGGTTGTGAGGTGGCTCCTGAGTGCCTTTCCACAGGCTACCTTCCCTGCTCCCCATCTTTGCTCTCTAGCTGACCAGAACTTCCTCTAGCTCCTGGCACTCCTTGCTCTCTCAGGCTTAGAAAATTTTCACTTGTTATATGCTCTTCTAGAAAGACTGCTGCGACTCCACCCTTCCCTCTTTATTGTCTTTCTTGAACTTACGCGTCAAGGAAGACTTCCTCCATCCCTTTTCCAGGCTGGATTAGTGTCGTGCTTGTCTCGTGTTCTGTGTGACCTCTAGTTTACTTCTCATACCTTACTGGGAAGGACCTCTCTGTCCTCTCTGATAGTGAACTGGTAGGACAGGGTCCATATCTATTTCCACCGTGGCTTTGTGGTTCTCTCCCCAAAGGCTGGCACATGACCTGAAACATGGTAAGTGCCCGGAGCATTTGTAGACTGGGAGAAAGAAGATACATGGCTCTCCAGCCAGAAACCCACGCTTCAGCCCTCAACTGTGTGTCCTGACTTATTTATTTGGTATCTAATGCCGTGCCTCATAAATACAGCGCATTAAGGACCTAAAGAAAATCCTCTAGAGGAAACTTCCCCAAATGGAAAGCTGAGCAGGCTGTAGCTTGGCCCCTTACACAGCAGAACTGCCTGCTGATGCCCAAAGAACTGATGCCTATCACCCATCCGGTTCTCTTGGATACTACTGAAGGATCATTGCCTTCTTTGAAATAAAACAAGGTGAGGTTTTTCAAGTCTATGAGCCTCAAAACAGCCACCCTCTCAAGTTCTAGTGGGGATATAGCTGTTCCCTCAAAAAATGAAAATAATTAGAAAAATTACCTCGTTGACACATAAATAACCTGAAGATTCCAAAATCTCCAAGAGAAACAAGTTGTACCGAGTGTCCAGTAAGTGTTCCTGACACAGGGACACCATGGGATCAAGAGCTGATGTTGAGTGAGACCTCCAGTTGCCCTTTGGGACAGCCTTGCACACATGGAGCGTGAATGTAACCACAGAATAACTGAGTTCCTGTGACATGTTTCTCAGAAAGGGGTCCGGCCAGGAGAGTCGCTGTGACCCAACATCCAGGTCAGAGTATTTCTCTGAAATATTACTTGAAATATTTGTTGTGGGTTATTGTTATTCATGTGCGTACTTGTAGCTGTTGTTCTGTTTGGTTTGTGTGTTTGAGTTGTTGCCATGAAAGTTGCGTGTGTATTTTACATGCTATTTTTGAATTCTCATGGAATTTAGGGGACCCTGGTAATACCAGGATAAACAGTGGCTTTTGATATTTTGTGTGAATAGGTAATAGAATTACAGGTGCAGGGATGATTCGTGCTTCCTATAGGTGAGGCATGAATCATAGTCAGCCCAGGCGACGTGTTCAGCTTGCCCTGTCCCACTATTCCTTGAGCTCAGCTGCCCCCAGACTCACAACAGATGAGCAGAATCTTCTGTTGTTGCGCTCTAGCATCTTCTGAGCGTGTCATCACCCAACAGATTTCTAGGGGTGGGGAGGCTGGCATCAGTGCCTGATACCATCCCATGATGCCACAGCTCCTAGTCAAGGTTGAAGCTGATCTCGTTTGAGATTTCTGGAGCAGCCAAGAGTGTGGGTCTGGTCCTCACAGAGGGTTTTGTAACCAGGAGTGGAGGTAGCTGTAGTCTGAGTTACATTTCTGCTTCTTAACATCTGAGACAGATCCGGGAGTCTCACAGTGCCAATAATATTAATATTAATCACCACCACCATCATCATAGCTAACATTTGAGTGTTTACTATATGCCAGACACTCTGTGAAAACACGAGATGGAATATTTTATTTGATCTTCCCAAGAATTCTATGGATTAACCCCCATTTTACAAATAAGGAACTTGGGTCTGAGAGGCTAAGCAACTTTCTCAAGGTCATTTTACTCATAGGTGGAGGAGGTAAGATATAAATCCAGGCAGCAGCGGGTGGACACACCCTAGGGTGACCGCCAGTGAGTCATGTCCTTGCAAAATCCTGCCCCCTTGAGTGTGGGCAGAACTTGCGACTTGCTTCTAATTCATAGAAAGTGCCAGGGGAAGGAAGCCACTCTCCTGGTCATGCTCTCTTACACAGGACTCTGTTTAGGCCAAACAACAAGAGAGATTTTCCTGACCACCTTACAGAAGGATGCACTCTGTTGTGCCACGTGGCAGGGGACGTGGCTCTCTTAAGGTCTGAGTGCTACCTCTAGCCCATGGCCAGTAAGAAGTTGGGGTGCTCATTCATATCGCCACATGGAAATGAATTCTGCCACTAACTGCATGGTTTGGGGAGCCAGTGATTTCCTAGTTGAACCTAGTTCCCAGATGAGAGTGTGGATTATGTTGACTTCAGACTCATGAGCCCCTGAGAGCATACCTAGGAATGCCTAACTCCTGAACCCGAGGGTATGATGAGATTCATAAAAAAAAAAAAGTATGTCGTCATAAGCCACTAAGCTTGTGATGATTTGTTGCATAGCATAGAAAACACACGCAGCCCATGCACTGCTCTCCTGCAGGCCACCCTTGCAGCAGGTGGATCCTCCTGCAGAGTTCTGTGATTGCCTGGGAATTGCAGCCTGATTTCTTGGGAAAGGGCCAGGGCAACAGAATGCTGGACTCCTTTCTGACAGGAGAGGACACGCAGGGGAGCCAGGCACAATCAATTCTTTATCTGAAAAAGAGAATCGTTTAGAAGCATGTGAAGTCCTCCTGCCCTGTGACATTTCTAGGCAAGTGGAGACTGAGTTAGAATTAAGGCGAGGAGAGGGTTGGCTCTAGCAAAAATGCGCCCTAATGACATCAGATGGTGGGGAGGGGTGTTTTGAGATCTGAGTCTGTGCTTATGTAACAATGGTGTTTGCCTGAGTTATTGCTGGGCTTCGAGGGCACATTTCACCTTGACTTTCAGTGCTGGAATTTACTGTCTGACCGACCCACAGCCAGATGTAGTTGGATGGCACCGCATCTCTTAGATACATTCAGTTTCATTGAGCAGGACACTGAAAAGTCAATACCGCAGGACAGGACTGCCTGCATAATTCTTCCCCAAAATCATAACCCACCGTGTGGAGACTAATGAAGTGGGAAGATTCCTCTTCCTTGTTCAACACGTGTGCGTGTCCAATCAGATCTGTGCAGAGCTGCTTCAACAAGGGCTGCTGTGTGCGACCATTTAAAAAGGGGTTTTCAGTCTCGGTCCAGATTACCCAGGACAATGGGTTCCTTCACTCATTGCCACAGGAGACTGAGGAACATGCAATGACCTGGCCGGGGTGGGTCTGCCCTCCCAGCTGAACTGGCACCATCTTACTAATCATCCTTTCCAAAAAAGAAGAAGGGAGGGGATCACCCATTGCCTGAGTTTGGAAGGAGGAACACCCACGGCTTGAACACCAGACTGGTAGCTGGTATCTCGGGGTTGTCTGCCCAGCCTTGGGGAGCAGTCAGGCTGCTCAGCAAGTTGCTTCAAGAAGTGAGAACAGTTACTGATTCATCTCTTTGTAGGAGCCACATTCTGCTGTTACTTGGACCCTGCTTCTATGTGCAACTTGAAGGACAAATTCTTGTTCAGAAATGTCTCTTGCAGAGATGACAACTAACCAAGACTGTTAGTCTTGCCACCCCCAACTCTTGTCTACGTGTGTACCTGAGCCTTATTTCCTTGGGGAGGTGAGGGATCCACTGGAGATGATACTCTGGGCTCTGGGAGAAATGGAAGAGGCTGGGTGAGGGGTAGGAGAGAGCCATCAGATAGCAGCCCCCCACAGGTGTGGAGATAGCTTGGCCCTTAGATCTGAGGGTCCCCGGGCTTCTATCTACATGTGATGGACCAGGAGCCAGAGTGGAGCTGTATGGATGGGCTGGTTCGGTCTTGCTGGGAAAATCAATCAAAACCCATAGAATTTGTACCAGTGAGAGAGACAAGCATCAGTTTTAACCAAATTAATAAATACACTTAAGACACAGGAGAAGTTTGAAAGGTCTGTGCACATGCCCCAAAATCCAGTGCGTCACTCACCTCCCTATCTGAAAAATTCTTGGGAAGACTCTGATAAAACAACGAATGAATCCACTCGGGACCTGGGGAAGTAGGAACATGAAGTGAGCCCCGAGTCTTGCTGGCTTCAGCACCCCAGGTGCGAGCTCACTCACGTAGCAGGCGCAGCTCCCGTCCACCTTCACTCTGCGGCATCCCCTTAGTGCCCACGTCCACATGAGGCCTTTAATTGCTTCCATTTTCTGTCTTGCTTTTTACATTGTTGTTCCCTCTTTTTTGGTTCCCTAACTTTACCTGGTTGGATGAGGTTCTTCTTCATTCTCATTTCTTACCCGTTCAGCTATGGAGTTTGATCGCGATTTCCTAAATGCAAGTTAGGTAATGCAATTAAAGATCAGGGACCCTCTGTTTCCTTCCATTCCTAAAAAAACACACATTTCTCTGCTATAATTGGAAAACAACATGCCAAGTAAGGGTGATAGAACAGAAATATAGAGAATGTAGGTCTCCGATGACCTAGAAGCTTCCTGGTTTACCCAAGGCTGCCAATTTGGAGGCTTATGCTACAGGAAGGAGGAGCAGTTCCCGTATCTGCTGCTGGTATTTGGGATTTTCTGTTTGGTGCAGCAATGATAGATTATATTGTTCAAACATTTCCTGTCTGCCCCTGTGGGAGAGTTACATAGCCCACTTTATTAAAGGACACATGATGATGTGGCCAATGAAAGCAGCAGTGTCCTGTGCCACTTCTAAGCAGAAACTTTGAGAATCACTGTGTGATCCCACTATATCCTTTTTTCCTCTGCCACCATCCAGAAATGCCCAGGGTAAGGGATGACAGCACAGGGAAGAGGGCACGGAGCAGAGCTGTAGCCATCTGACAGTGAACTAGTGAACTAGCAGTGTGAGCAAGGACTTAATCTTGCAAGCCCCTGAGGTTTTGGAGTTACTTGTTAATACACATAACCCAGTCTATGCAGACTGATACAATTGTCAAACAGAGTCCTCGCTGCTGGTGTTTGTTCCTAAAATCAATTTTAGTTAACAAGGCATCACGCCACCTAATACTCACTTGCCACATGGGTCTTAGCATTCACCCTGTTTTCCCAGTGAGTGATGGGGACGTAGAGAGACGAGATCACCTCCCAGAACCGATAGTCAGTAAGCGGACCAGAGCCAGGTTTCAAACTCCAGACTAAATTCCTTGCTCATTTTACTTCTAGAAGCTGCCACACAAGACAGTAAAAGCCTCCCTGGCATCCCAACCAAAGTGCATGGGGGATTATGGCTCCTGCGAGGGTTTTTCTCATTCTATTCCATTTTTAGCTGACGTGGCACATCGTGCTAGGTTCTGACTGTCACCCTTGGGGTCTGACTGACCTACCACTAAATCAGAATTCTCCAGCCCCCAAACCTCCCTCACTTAAAAACAACAACAACAAAAACTGCCCATGCCTGATTCCCACTGCTAAACTGGGCATAAAAATTACTGTTCAGGTTAAGCCCTCCATACTCTCTGAACTAGAGGCCTGAATAAGCCATTCAAGGGGAGGCTATCTTCAGTCTCACCTTCGTGTGGTAATTCGAGGCTTTTTGCTACATTCATATCTCAGGGACGTGTGGTTAGTAGAACAGGGTCCCCATTATCTGGGAGCCTGGGACACGCCGACTCCCTGCTTCACACTGCTGAGTTTAGCAGAAAGGCCACCTCCTCCAGGAAAAACAGGCAGTCCCCAGGCGTCTCCCTAGGAGGGAGCAGAACTTTTGCAAGGGCGCCTTTCATGAAGGGAAAAAAAAAATCCAAAATCCTCCCACCCGCCTAAACCTAACTATTTAGGGCCCCTCACAGATTTTTACACAGGACTTGGATGGGGATGAGAAAGAAGGTGGGAAACATGCAGAAGACAGAAGAAGAGAATTTCTTGAATTTGACTCTAGACACGAACAAGAAAATTGTCCCAGTCTCAGCTGATGATGGGAGAAGCAGGAAAAATGCTCCAAAGACACATAGACTGGGCCATTTATTTTTATCTTGACAGTTTCCCTACCTAAGCTTTTACGTAAGTGGATTTCTGGATCTCCGGGCCTAAATTGGGAATGTATAATGATGAAAAAAGTTGGTTTGGACCAAACATGCACAGAAACTCTACTTCTCCACGCTTGATTTATTGCCTCCTACATCCCTCGGAAGTTTGCTGTGAAAGAGTGATTGTGTGTCTTTTTTTGATCAAATGTCTTTCTAACATTCACGCCTATTTGGAGTTGTGCAAGTTAGGGACCACTGTCCCCCCACTTGGGCAAAGACCCTATGTAAAGAATAGGGAGGAAACTTGGTGGGCTGGAAGTGTAAAATAAGTGTGTGCCAAGCATGGCAGTGATGCCCCGGAAATGATGAATCTCTCGGAGTGTGTGGGTTGCTGTTTGCACACTTAAGAAGGAAGCGTTCCTGGCACATCCTTGGGAGAGGCGGATGCCACAGCCTGGATGGGGCATCATCTCCATTTGGACTTGGCTCAGGATTTCTGAAATGGCCTGGAAAGTCAGATGCTAGAAGGTGTCTGGAGTCCTGACGCCAAGCTGGATCACAGAGTCTGAGAAGAGAGTTTACTCTGAATAGCATTTTATCTGAACTCAAGGATTAATCTCTCCACATTCAGCCTTTGACCCTCATTAAGTAGGGTCAAACAGATTTACAGAATGGAGGTCACTGGCACTAAGAAGCTAATCCAGGTTAGCAGCATGGGCTTCATTAGAGTCGTGGGCTTCATAAAGACATAAGAAACTTGAATACCGTCTGTGAAGCTTTTAGTGAGACTCATCATCATGTCCTGTCCTGGAACAGAGAAGGTCATGGCCCCAGTTCCCTGGTGTCTAAGGAATTTTTAAAAAATGATTTATTTTTATTTATTTATGCATACAAAAGCTGTGGTGTAGGCCAGAGGTGTGTGTGTGTGTGTGTGTGTGTGTGTGTGTGTGTGAGAGAGAGAGAGAGAGAGAGAGAGGATTCACCAGAGACAGTGGGGAGCAGAACAGGCAGATCTACTGAAATACACTGCTGAGGGGAGCAGCAGGTGAGACAGGAGAGGTCTGTTGCAACATGTGGGTCAGCTCCCTGGCCGGGGATTGAACTCATGCTACAGTGGCTGCAGATAGCTTCATAGGCTGAGACTTAACCCCTTGCACCACCAGGGAGGCCCTAAGGCATTTTATCTAAAAGTGAGGATAGGTTGGGAAGAGGCTCAAGTCACCTCTGTCATTGACAGGATATTAATTAACTCTTGTGTAACTGCTCAAACCTAACAATTTACAATGACTACTTATTCCTCACAAGTCTATGGAAAAACTGTGGTTCTTCTGGTCTGGACTATACGAGGCAGATCATGGCCTGGTTTGTTCATGCCTCTTGTCAGCTGATGGATTGACTGGAGACTGGTCATTCTAGGATAGCTTTGCTCTATATTAGGTGATTGACTGGTTTTGGCTGCAGTAGTGGGGGGTTACCGATTTATGAATCACTCACGAAAAAAGTTGGGTTTGGATCCGGTTTGGTGGTGGCAGGGTTCCTAGAGAATGTGCCGAAGTGTGAAAGAATCTGGGACCTGAGGCTGAGAACTGGCTCAGTTTTACTACACTAATCAGCCAAAACAAGTTGCAAAGTCAGCCTGGATTCAGGGACTGGGGAACTGGCTTCATCTCTGATGGGAGGAGCTGCAGAGTCACACTGTCAATGGGGATGGTGCAGCCAGAAGCAGGGTCATATTTGTAATCACCCTGCAAACGTCGATTGTGACTGAATTTGTGAGGTGGCTGACCTGGACAATAGGTGTGATGTGTGACCTGGAACCCATGCCCATCTCTGGGTGAAGTGAGTAGATGCCCAGAGGGATCAGACACACAACCCTGATGTCAGTGAGGCTGTGTCCCTAAACAAGCAATTGTAGGGCCAAAAGGGTCTCCTGCATTCAAAATATTGCCTAGGATTTCTCCTCTTGATACTTTTGTGAGTGCATCCTGCACTTTACAGAAAGAAGATCATAAAGTCAGGACCTCTTTTTTTCTCCCACAGATATTTTTTTGGGGAAATGTGTTTGAACTAACTAAATGTTTTTGGAAAACACCTGATCATAGTCTGTCTGCTCTCTGGTTTCCTGTGTTACTGCTGAATTCTTAAGACACTGCACACATGGAAGAGGTGGGAGGAGTAACCTGGGCTTGGTAGCTTAGGGCTATAAATCAAACTGCACAAATCTAGGGCACAAGAGTGCTACCATGGATAGTAGTGACCCATGGTGCCCTTGCCCTATCAGGCCTCTCAGGCACTCAGCCTGGATGTACAAGTTGTCCTTGAGTCATGACCTTGAAGATCTCTAGGCCACCTGCACTGGCTAATGATGCCTCCATCTCTGAGATAAAGAGAGCAGCATTATGGTGATTTCTTGATCACCCCATCCCCACCCCATGGTGATCCTATGGAAAAATGAAAAGCTGCTTCTCACCCAAAAATCACAATGGCAGACCTTGCTGGTTGCCTGCCTAAAAACTTCCTCACTGCCCCCAAATTCAGCTTTCTTCCATGCCAGTGCAACCCTAATTTGGGTCCAGTACAGGTAGCCATGTGTTTTGGTAAAACAGAACTTTCCTCAGGCCCAGAGAATGACCTAATACTGGTTCAAGTTAACCATTGTACTTCTATTCTCCTGTGCTAATACTTGGTTCGAAGATCTGTGACCCAGTTTCTGGTCAGTATTTTTAAGGGAGAATCTGCTGAAAGTTTCTGGGAGAGATTTCCCCCTGCTGAAAAGGGAGCTGCACTAAGAGAAACCTGAGAAACTTTCATGCCTACCTTCTTGCTTTTAGATTTCATTGTTAGATGAGGAAGTGGTATTTGGGGACATGGTAGTCAATTTATTGCAAAGGGAAGGCCAAGAGCATCTCTTGAAGCTGACCCAGTCTCTGACATCATTAGCTGCGGAGCTAACGTGGAACCAGGGATAGAATTCAGCCAGATATGCTGATGCAGCAGCAATTGTTTGTAGCTAGGGTTTGTTCTGATTCATCAGGCATTGATTCATCTGTGCCATAATGATGGTTAAGTATTTTGAATCTCACCCTTGCTTCTCTCTTGGAACCAATATCTCATAACAACTTATTGTTATGTAATGAAAATAAGCCCTATTGTGTAAGCCACATTAATTGGACAGTCAGTTGTTTGAAGCCAAAAGCATGTATTTTTTTAAAGATTTATTTATTTTTTGCATACAAGCTGGGGTGCAGGCCAGAGGTGTGAGGCGGTGAGAGGGTTCTTCCGAGACAGAGTGGGGAGCAGAACAGGCAGATCGACCGAAATACACTGCTGAGGGGAGCAGTGGGCAAGGCAGGAGAGGTCTGCTGCGCCATGTGGGCATCTCCCCCGCTGGGCATTGAACTATCACCACAGCCGCCAACAGCTCCACAGCGCTGCGCTTAACCTGTTGTACCACCAGGGAGGCCCCACCAAAAACATCTTATTGCAGTTAGGGATCGTGGTTGTATCTGAACTATGTATATGGGTATTTTACTTACAGTGTTTTGGGGGCTACAATATCTCCCTGAGATGGTGAAAATAAAAAGAGGTGGGGGCAGGCTAAAGGCAAACCAGTATCTCTCTCTGGCAAGGGAAAGGAAGCTGCCTCAGCTCTATCAGTGTTCTGTGTCTGCTCTTCACGGACAGGTTGAGATAGAATTTATCTTCTTTGGCAAAAGTGAGAGATTAGCTAACTTCTACCTAATCTATCTCTTTTCTCTGTTACTATACCATTTGATTAGCCATTTTGATAATGTTCCTTTTAGAAATGAGGCGTGGGTATCCATCAGTCAGCCAGACAACTAATCAATCTCCTTGCTACACACCATTGGTACCAGAGGTAACTCTAAGGAGAGGGCGTATGGTCACACTTGTATTATGTTCTAATTTTCTTTTTCTGTGTCCATATTCCCTGCCAGACTGTGAACAACTCAATGGCAATAATCTCTGTATCGCTAAGATTAGAATAAGGTCTGGTTCATGTAGAGTATCTGATTGGTGGGTAGGTAGATAGATAGACTACATTGTATACAAAATTATTATTATTATTAAAGATTTATTTATTTATGCATACAAGCTGGGGTACAGGCCAGAGGTGTGGGGCGGTGAGAGGGTTCACTGGAGACAGAGTGGGGAGCAGAACAGGCAGATCAACGGAAACACACTGCTGAGGGGAGCAGCGGGTGAGGCAGGAGAGGTCTGCAACGCCATGTGGGAATCTCCCTGGCCGGGTGTGGAACTTGCGTCGCTGCCTCCGCCGACATCTCCACAGTGCAGCGCTTAACTGCTGTGCTGCCAGGGAGGCCCCTTATCTTGCTTTTTAAACTAATACATTAAAAAATATACTCCAAGGATATTTGCAGCTGGTCTTCTTCATGTGCTTTTTGTGCCATAGTTTGTCTGTTGAATGCCTTTTTTATGGGAAGGATGATGTTTCCTGAAGCAGCTCTTGTACTGCATGTGAAGATGAGAAATATTCTCAGGGTTAAAAAAATGATTTTTCCACATGCAATTTGCAGCAACATGGATGAAAATAGAAGGGATCATGCTCAGCGAAATAAGCCAGAAAGACAGAGAAAATTATCGAATGGTTTCACTTATAACAGGAATATAGGGAAACCAAATAAGAGAGAGACACTCAGTAAGGGAGGGGGAGGATAAAGGGCACAAAATGGAGTAGAAGAGGACACGAGACCACGGTGATGGGTCACGGGTGAATTGGTGGTGGGTTACCCAAGGGGAATACAAAATGTAAAAGACATAAATAACAATAAAAAAATAAAATAGCAACGTAAAAAAATGATTTTCATAAACTCACTAAATAGTGTATTCGAACTAACCTTAAAAGCTGACTTAAAGAATCTAGATAAAAATATATTTAAAAAATATATTTGTATCTCTACTCACTCTCAACATGCAGCTCATCTGAAGCCTCCCTGAGATCCACGTGAGACAGTATGGAAGCTGTTCTTTAGATGGCCAGTTGAAGACTCATCAAATAGCAAGGTATGAAAAACAAAATCACCCCCAAAACTTTTGTATTACATTGATCTGTGGCATAAAGCCCACGCCACAGGAAGTGAAATGATGGATTTGAGACCACAGGAGGACTTGTTTAAAGTGCTCTGTGTGTGTGTGTGTGTGTGTGTGTGTGTGTGTTAATTTATGTATGAAATTGCCCAGGAGTAGTAAATACTTTATTTGCTATATTTCAAGGAAGATAAAATTATCAGGACTGTCTGTATTTCAAAGCCAGAGAAAACAAAAACAACTTTGAAGCCTCTGCTCCTGGACTTTTTTGTCCTCCTAATCTTCTAAGAGACGGTCTTGATAATGTTTATTCTTTTCTTCTTTCTAAAACAGCTGAAAGTACAATTTTTCTCAGTCAAAATAGCAATCCAGTTTTTAATTAGGTCAGGTAAAGTACCCCTTGGGCACCTTGGGTTATTGCAACGATTGCGAAAGGGCAAGCAGGGATTTTTGAGTTGCACTGCCACTCTCCTCCGAACCCCTCTGCTCCTCCTCTCCCTAACCCTGTGTGGCTTCCACCAGGAATACACACCCTGATCTTTGCAGGGTCGTTGCTCACTTTTGTTCATACTGTCTGGGTAAGTTTTTCTGCCACTTTTCCCCAATAGCCCCCAAATTAGCCATTTCCAACTGCTGGGAGAACATTTATTGAGTTTTTGTGTCCGTTGGTGGGTGTGGGGAAAGGGAGACTTAGCCAGGCGGTGTGCAGCCAACAAAGGCTGAGGGGTTGGGTTTTCAGGTTTCACCTATTCACAAACATCAGTTTCTGACAAAATTCCACTCTACAACTTTCCTCCATAGCCTGCAGCAAATTAACAAACTTTTTCTGTAAAGGGTCAGATAGTAAATATTTCAGACTTTGTGAAACATTTGGTCCTTGTTGTAAATAATCAACTCAGCATAAAAGCAGCCATAGGTGATGGGGGGCCAAATAGGCATGTGTGTGTTCAATTAACCTTTATTTGAAAGAACAGGTAGTGAAACTTACCCTCTGGCCCGGGTCATAGTTTGTTGAGTGAGGGTGCCCTGCCTGCTCTCAAGAGGAGCTGGTAAGCCCAGCAGTAGCTCTTACCTTTACGTAAGACCTTTGCACCATCTCTCTGCGCCCAGGCCATGCCTTTCCCTGAGGGAGACCTGGAGCTGTAGAGCCTGTGGACCATCAAATCAGTGAGCTTGCCAGCTGCCCTATTGAGGCTCCACTAGTGTGCTTCTTCAGTCACGGCGATCATCTTCTCCCCGTTCCCATAATTACATTCTTTGGTTTCCTCTTCACACTCTCAACTATAGCTAGCTTCCTGAAAGACCAAGCTCTTAGTTGAACAATGGTTGACAAAGAAAGTGCAGTCATGTCTGATCATGGAATTCAAGGCTCTTCATAAGCTGGCACCAGGCGGACATATCATTTAGGTGTAGTAGGTAGGGTGCCTCGGGCTACGAAGGTGTTTTCGTTTCTTTTAAAGTAGAAGAAAAAAAGAATATAATAATAATGAATAGATGATAATAAATCCAGACTGAACTTTATTCTTTTTAATTAAATATGAAATTATATTTTAAATATAATTTTTATAAAAAGATTTTTAAGTGAAGGGACCCATGAAGCCTGACGTAGGGCTCTTTCTCAGGATTGGCATATAAAATACAGAATGCTCAGTTAAAAGTGAATTTTAGATTGGCCCTCCCTGGTGGCCTAGGGGTTGAGTCTCAGCATTATCACAGCTACGGCCTGAGTTCGATCCCCAGCCAACGTGCTAACTCATATGGCGCAGCAGACCTCTCCTGTCTCTGCCACTGCTCCCCTTAGCAGTGTATTTCACTCAGTCTGCCTGTTCTGCTCCCCACTCTGTCTCTGGTGAATCCTCTCACCTCCTGCACCTCTGGGTGTAGCAGACTACACCCCAGTTCTTCTGCCAAAAAAAAGTGAATTTTAGATAAACAATGAATAATTTATATATATATATATAGTGTGTGTGTGTGTGTGTGTGTGTGTGTATGTATACACACAATGTATATATATTGCTCAAGTATTGCATAGGGCCTACTTACTCTAAAAGATTTTTTTTTATTATCTGAAATTCAAATTAACTGGGCATCCTGTTTATCTGAAATTCAAGTTTCTATTTGCTAAATCTGGCACTGCTGTGGGAGAGTCATAATGTGGCCCTGGTGAGCACCAAGTGCGGTCGCAGTCTTCTCTCCCATGCTCCATAAGCTAAATGTCTTGGGTTGTATTCCCTGGAAGACATCTTAAGATGACGAGTCCTGTGATAATCTACTTAAAGTGGTGCCTCTGGGGGCTACTGATAGGCGAGTGAGAAAACAAGGCAGTGCAGGACACACACACTTCTCCCCCCCCCCCCGCCCCCAAGGGTGAAGTGCAGCCCTCTCCAAGGCCCAGGGGAGTGGAAATTTCACCTTGGAAATCTCCCAGAGGCTCTTTGGGCAGAACACCACTGTCATGTATGCTAGGTCAAAGGCAGTAGTTAGCCCACGTTCAAGGCTTGGGAAGAATAATCCCCTGACCCTGTTAACTTTCAATTGCTTAGACTTCCTATCCCATACATAAGCAGCACAGAGGAGAATGAGGAAGTCAAGCACACATGCTGGTGTGAACAGGTGCTGCTCCCGTGACCCACAGAGGTGGTCTTGACCTCAAGGAAGAGACCTGAAGGGGGTGTGCTTACAGAAATGGCCTGGACTTGACAGAGACATCATGTCAAAACTTAAGGGTCTACCTTCTATCATAAACATATTTTCTTTCTTTGCTACTATTATTAGTTCCACTTTTTTGTATCTTAACCCTTGCTGTACCGTCATATACATTGAACATTTAGTTCTCTGGACTGACCAAGGCCTGGAAGTATTGTGGCCAGCACACCCCAAGTCCCACTAACCAATGTTCCTGTTCCTCCCTGAATGTGTTGCTTGCATTCTCATTTCTGTTAGTTTCCTGTCATTTACTCTCCCTGCAAACCCCTTCCCATCCTCTTCTGACTGGCATATTCCCATCATTCCTGTTGGCCCAAGAAAAATGACTTCTCCTCTGTGACACTTTCTCTTACTTCCATACCCCAAGGAACACACACTCCACATCAACTGTGATACCTCAGAAACAACCTCCATGTGTCACTGGCCTGATTATTCACATACACATCTGTTTCCTGGCTGCTGCTGGCCTCCCCTCTGACAGGTATTGGGTTTTATTTACCTGGTCCAGTACCTAGTCCATGGCTGCCCCAGTGTTTGCTGAATGAGTCAATACAGAATTGAGTTGGTCATTTTGCACAGGTGAGCACTGCATTCCTTTAAAGTCTATGTGTGTTTTCAGCACCAGCAAAACAGAAGCACCAAAACATTAGTGGGGGGGGCCTCCCTGGTGGCGCAGCGATTAAGCACTGGGCTGTGGGCTGTGGAGCTGTCGGCAGCGGTGACGCGAGTTCAATGCCCAGCCAGGGAGAATCCCATGTGGCACGGCAGACCTCTCCTGCCTTGCCCGCTGCTCCCCTCAGCAGTGTATTTCTGATCTGCCTGTTCTGCTCCCCACTCTGTCTCTGGTGAACCCTCTCGCCGCCCCATGCCTCTGGCCTGTACCCCAGCTTGTATGTATAAAAAAAAACAACAAAAAAACCCAAAACATTAGTGGGGAGATAAAAAACCAAGTCTTGCCTCCAATGCCATTGAGCTTCCTTCTGGAGCTCCCCGATTCCTGGAGATAGTGCCTGCAGCCTCCATTCTAGGCCCCGAGACTGAGGCCTTTCCCAACCTCCACTGGAGTGTCTTATCTGATTTTTATTTCTGCTGTAAAAAGTATCTGCTGCCTGTCCTTCCCCGCTGCCCACTGGCCAGCCCACTCTCACAGCCAGAGGTAGAGGGGTGGGGAGAGAGCATATACACTGAAGTGGACACAGTTAAGCTTCAACCTTGACCTTGGTGCTGACCAGGGAGTAATTTTGGGGAAGTCACTTCATCTCAATTTCTTCACTCATCAATAGAGGTGATAGTACCTCATAGGAAAGACCAAACCAATGAGGTAACAACCCCTAACAGTGTACAAACAGTATCAATTCCTTTCCCAACTGTTTTGGGGCCCTGACCCGGTCCTAGATTTCTCCTTCCCCCTTTTGCCTTGGCCTACTGATGCTTGAAGTCTGGAGTTCAAGTGCCTCCCAGACTGAGAAGGAGCCAGGAGAGGGAGGCCTTGCTTGAGTCCTGTCTGCTACTGGGCTGTCCTGAGCACACGACCTCCTGTGCACTGGAGAAGGGCGGATGGTGCCAACCAAGAGGACTGGGCAGCAGACATGAGGGGCCCCAGGTGTGTGGAACACGAGACGCTGAATAGGGCACAGAATGGACAACACATTCTGACCAAACTGGGACAACATTATTAAGAAGAGTCATAGTGGAATATTCCTCTGGACATAGTGGGCAAAAGGAGACAAAGTGATAAAAGAACAATAATGTGAAGGAAAGTTTCATTTTCAGTGTGGGTCCTCAAAGACAGGCTCAGTGGGAGGTTTGGTTTTGCAGGGAGACGGGTAAGGCTCACTTTCTGATCTGTTCAGTGAGTGCATGGCAGGGTCCTTCAGAAAGAGGGGTGCTTGCTGAAGGTGAAATATTCCTTAGGTGGTTTTCCACCCCTTCCACTTGCTTCCATGTCTGACTCTTCTCCATCTTATCTTTCACCACAACCAAGTAAATAAAATGACTTGGAGAGGTTCAGTGACAGCGGCCCTCTGTCTCCAGTTTAATTCAGACATTTCCTCTTGTGCAAAAATAAATAAATCAATCAATAATTCCCCAGGTCGATCCTGTAAGACAAATTACATACTTTTTTTTTATTCCTTGAGCACTACATGGTGGGGAGAGGGGGTTGGCTAAGACAAGCTCCTCAGTCCCTATGGTCCAGTTAGGGAGACAGGGAAGTAAATAAATGGTCCCACGACGACATGCTAAGTGCTGCCACAAAGGGCTGAGTGAGGTGCTATGGGAACAGGGAGACAGAAGTGACTGACAGTCACAGAAGAATGCACACTTGAACTGAATCTTCAAGGATGGATCCAACTTTGCCCAGATAGACAGATGGGTTCAAAATGTTCCAAATGGAGAGACCAGTGTGTACAAAGGTTCAGATGTACAACTTAGCATGACTTACTGGAGGACTTGGTTTGGCTAGAAAGCAGGGCATTTGGGGGAATAGCGGGAGCTGGCCCTAGATAGATAGGCTATATACCACAAATATTTACTCAGCACCAACAATGCAACAGAGGTGAAACAATAGTGGGTGAGACCACTGGGGACCTTACCCTCAGGATATCAGGGTACACCCACCATGGAGGGTACACAGGGAGAGAATCGATACCACATTATGAAGTGACTTCGGATGCTGTGTAAAGGGATGTGGTCCTTCTGCAGTGGGAGGTTAGGAACTGTTGAAAGATTTTAATCAAGGAAATAACATACTCATTAAGATACTATGAAAATTTTGTGGAAGATGGAGTAGAATTAAGGTCAGCTGTGGCCGGGGAACCTGGTAGGAGGCTGTTACTGTGATAATCCTGTGAGATATGACAAGGGACTGAATTAGGCTAAAGAGCTTTTTCAGGAAATGACATGGCCAGGCAGTTATATCCTGATTCTGTGGCAGAGAGCCTTCTTGTTTATGTGTGGTAAAATATGCATTTTTTTTGTGTGTGTGGTAAAATACCCTCAAGAATTTACTGTATCAACCATTTTAAACATAGACTTCACTTCACTAGCATTTAGTACATTCATAGAGTTATAAAACTGTTACCACTATCTTGTTCCAAAACGTTCATTGTTCTCAATCCAGAATTTTCATCACCTTGAAAGGAAACCCTGTAACTACTAGCAGTCACTTCTTATTCCACCATTCTCCTATCCCCTGGAAACCACTAATCTGCTTTCTCTGTCTATGGATTTTCTGATTCTGGATATTTTGTGTAAATGGAATCTGATAATGTATGGACTTCTGTGTCTGTTTTTTTTTTTTTCACTTAGCATAATATCTCCAAGGTCTATCCATGCTGTGGTATGCATCAGTACTTTGTTCCTTTTTATGACTGAATAATATTCCATTATATGAATGTAACCCATTTGTTTACCCATTGATCTCTTCATGCATATTTAGGTAATTTCTACTTTGTTGGCTATTGTGACTGCTGCTGCCACAAACGTTGATGTACAGATTTTATTTTTTTAAGCTACTGTTTTCAATTCTTTGAATGTTCACCAATAGAACTATGGAGATGCCTCCTTCTAACTTAAAATGTGCAACTTCTAGGAAAAATCTTTTTGCGGAAAACATTGAAAAGATTTCTTCACTTGCCTCAGATTATGAGTGACAGTAGTTACATTCCTTTTAGTTTGTGATTTTAGTGGGAACAGTTTCAATCCTAAACTTCTACTTAATACCTGCCTCCCTCTCATTAGCATGAAGTGATGTCCAGCTGGAGCCTGAGTTTTCTGAAATAGTCACAGGGGTGAGTTAGCTTATACTACTTGATTTAGAGACATATGGTCAAATTTCTTGACTAAAAAAGACTCCATATTGTCAATCCTGATTTCCTGTCTAGATTATTCAAGGAAGACCTGAGGGGACCAGTGTTGGTAATTAGAGATTGTCAGCTTTTGACCTCAGCACCTGCTTCATGGCCATTTGGAGGACAAATACAACACTATTTCCTCTATTAGCCATTGCATGGTCTTCTGGAATGACTAAATCAAATTTAGAAATACCTTAGCCATCTTAGTTTTATATATGGGTTTGGGGAGTGAGGAATACTGCCTGATTTTCTCTATCTGTACTGATGTGACCTAGTAAAAAGAATACCCTCTTTGGCCCTGACAGAATTGAGTTTGAACCATGCTATTTCCTAGCTATATGACCTTGGGCAAATTAGCCTTAGGAAAATTGAGCCTAACTTTCCTCATTTGTAAAAAAAAAAAACAAAACCAGAAATACTGTCTGTGTGAAATGACTTAATTTTGACTGAAATCAAATGCTGGAAAAAAAAAAAAAAGCAGGTGGCAAGTGCTGTCCTCATTCCAAAATGAGGTGCTAGAAAAATATGCAGGACTTATAAGGAGGCATCTCGCAAGTGGTTTTGTGATGCCATACCCTATCTACCTCAAACTACAATAGAGGCTAAAGGTGTAAAAGTCATAGTTAAGTTGAAATTTGGGGAGACAGAGTTGTCAGTGAGTAGAAGTTGTAATGTTCCTTTGGGAGAGGGTAGGAATATTGCTCTACCAATACAAGTTTAGTGAGAGGACTTCCAGAAAACTCTTAATTCCTAAATTAGGTATAAGGCAAGAATGTTCTCACCATTCTTATTCAACATTTTACTGGAGGTCCTAGCTAACGCAATAAAGCAAGAAAAAGAAATAAAAGGCATGGATTATGAAAGAAGCAAAACTATATTCAAAGTATGTTATTTCTACATAGAAAAATCTCAAAGAATCTGCGAAAAACCCATCTCACTAGAGCAAATAAGTAAATTTAGTAAGATCATAAGATCCAAAGTCACACATGCAAAAATCAAATGTATTTCTATATGCTAATAGTTAACAATAAAAACATTTTAAAAATTAAGTACTATTTACAATAGTGTTCAAACATGAAATATTTAGGAGTCTAATAAAATATTATATCTATATGCTGAAAACTATGAAACACTCATGAAATTAGAGACTTAAAATAAATTTGTGGTTCATGGATTAGGAGACTCTAGTTTTAAGATGGACATTTCTTCCCAAACTATTGATTCAATGCAATCCAAATCAAAATCTAGAAGGATTATTTTTTGAAAAATTGACAGATGTTGATTCTAAAATGTATATGGAAAGGCAACAAATCTGGAACAGCCTAGAGAATCTTGAAAAAGAAGAACGTAATTGGAGGATGTACATTATCTGATTTCAAGGTTTACTGTAATTCTAGGGTACCCAAGGCTGAGATATAGTTAAAAAGCTATACACAGATCAGTGAAGCCAAATAGAGAATCTAGAAACAGACCCATACATATATAGTCATTCAGTTTACAACATACTAACAGTTTGTGCCACCACTAGTGGTACATGCAAATAAATGGGGGAAGGATGGTTTTACAACAAGTGGTGCTAAAACAATTAGACATCTATATGTCAAAATGAACCTTGATCTATATTTTATACCATATAAAAAAGTAAAGCCCAATACTATAAAACTTCTAGAAGAAAATGTCAAAAAAAATAACTGTGGTCTTGGTTTAGGAAAAAGTTATGTAGTTATAAAACTGAAAGCATGAGTCATAAAAAAAAACCTCACTGGTCATCATAATTAAAAGTTTCTGTTCTTTGGAAGGCACTGTTAAAGGAAAGGAAAACAAGCCACAGAATTGGAAAAGATACTTGCTAAACACATACTGATTTATAATGGCTAAAAACTCAAAATTGCATAATAAGAAAAAAAACCAATAAAAAAATAAAGAATTGGTACTTCATCAATGATGATATACAACAAATTAGCACATAAAAAGATGCTCAGTTATCTTCAGTTATTCAGAAAATGCAAATTAAAGACACCACTACATGCCTGTTAGAATGGCTAACCTTTTTGAAATTGACAATACCAAGTGCTGACAAAGATGGGGTCAGCTAGAACTTTCTTACAGTGTCAGTGGGAATGGCACAACTGCTGTGGAAAAATTTGAAAGTTTCTTATAATATGACCCAGTGATCCCACAATCACACTCTTAAGTTTTTACCCAAGTGAAGTAAACATTTATGTTCACTCAAAAATCTATACATAAATGTCCATAGTGGTTTTATTTATATTCGCCCAAATCTGGAAACAACCCAGAAGCCCTTCAATTTGTGCCAGATACTGTGGTATATCTGTACACTGAAATCCTACTCAGCAATAAAAATTAAACTAATTTACTAAATCCTCAGGACACTATGATTGGATCTCCAAACCTTATGTTATGTGAAAGAAGTCAAACTCAAAAGCTTCATGCTGAATGAATCCATTCATATGACAATCTGGAAAAGGCAAAACATTAAAGACAGATAACAGGTCAGTGGCTCTCAGGTGCTAGAGAGGAGGGAAGGAGCTTATTACAGTCAAACAAGGGAACTTGATGGGTATTGAAATTCCATATCTTGACTGTGGTGGTGGTAGTTATATTACTGTATGCACTTGTCAAAACCAGAGCTCTATACTAAAAGGTGAATTTTTCTTTTTGTTAAGTATATGTCAATTTAAAAAACAGTTGAATTAAAAAAAAATGAGCATTGTGGGGTTGAAGATACAGAAGTCAGATATTACAGTCTTTTGAGAAAGTTGTGTTGTAATGTTGCTGTTAATCTTCACTTGGGGGGAAATTAGGGCACATTTCTCCCGCACCTCAGGTCTAGTGCAGAAGCTCTGAATAGACCCCCCACTAAAAGAGTTTGATATGTGCCATGCTTGGTTGGAAGGACACCAGGACCGGAACTTTAACTGATGCTTGACAGAGAAGTTACAGAGCTGACGGAAGCTGCTTGTGGCAGCAGAGAAATCAGTCTTGAGGAATTATTGCACGACTATAAACATCAGATGCATACAGTTCCAAATAACTTTCGGAAGGGTGAGGCTGTTTTAAAAGGATGCTGCCCACCCAACTTCCTGCAGGAAACAAAGAGACTTCAGCACAAGGACGTGGAGGGAATTGTGTCGAGTGTCTGACTATGGGGAGTCATAAGCAGTTAGCCTAAGAGACTTATGCCTTGATCAAAGGATTTAGTTGTAGATTCCCAGAGGGGAACCTCAAGGTCCCTGTGGAAGCCGATAAGACAGTTGTCAGCTCTAGTGCCACTCTAGTGGCACCACTGTCAAATCAGATTTTTCTGGCCCTTTACCTTTTATCCGTTCTCTCCATTATCCCAGAGGAGCCAAAGGGGACCTACGAGGCAGGTAGAGGTAGTGGGAAGCACAGGGGACATGAACAGACAAACCTGCTGTGGATTTCTGGAAGCTCCAGTCCAGGATATCAGTTTCTAGAATTCAGTAAGAAGGAGATGAAATATGATGAAAGTCATTGTTTTTCTTTTAGATAAGCATGAATAATTCACCAAAGACCAAAATTCTGTTTTATTATGACTTCAAACATCTAGGAGAAGAAATGTTTATTTCCATTTGTCTCCATTTTCCTTTTGTCTCCCGTCTTGTCTGGAGGGGAAGTATGAACTCATCTTGTTCTGTGCTACAAATGCTGAGTGTAACGGTCACCTTTAATTATGGACAAACTGACCGTGGGCCAGGGAGCTAAACATTGTGCTATTAGCATCCTCCTTACATCTATCATGAATAATAAGTTTATGCTTCTGCAACCTGAAAGTGATGAATCGTCATCACCAACGAAGAGAAAAATACATGACTTTATGGCATGATCTCATGTCAGCTGTTCAAAAGAATGTTAGTGGTCTAATCAGCTACATGCCGATTCTGAAGTCTGAGCTTAACATAAAAGATGAGGAGGTAAAATTCTTTCTGAGCCTGTATGGGGAGGGAGTGAAGACAAGATGGCAATGGGGTCAAGGAATTAAAGCAAGGCAAGGATGGATTTGAACCTATGGCTTCATAGAGATCTTATGTAAGTTACTCCATATTTTCTAAGGGCTGTGTTAGTCCCTCATGATGAGGGTCTTCTAGAGGCTCATTTACTCTTGGAGATTGCTCAGGTCCCATTAACTAAAGTGAAGAAGATGACTTCAGCCCTTAGGTAGAGAGGGTCCTCAAGTGTCTGAGATCACTCTACTGGGAGGCAGTAACAAGGTTTGTTGACCTGAGGACTAATATCAGATTTAATTTTTCTGTCAAGGGCTCCATAAACCTGTGATGGAATGCATCTCAGAGGCTAAATTAACTCTTGCTGTTATGATTGTCAACCTCAAAATAAGGTATCCTGTGATCATTTATAACATTGGGTGCAGCCACCCTCCACTTCGGCATTCCCCCCACAAGTGAAGGATGATTGGCTTGGTCTGTGTTGGCATCAGATAATCTATGACTCTCAGTGTTAATTCATCTTCCATTACATTTTGCTTTAGACCTGGGATGCAAAAGGGAAGAAAGTAAAAAAAAAATCTTACCTGTATGCACCCACAGTGTGCCAAAGTATATCCTAAATATCCATACTTATTTTGACTGGCATCACTCAGCAAATATGGCGACTATTGGGTTATTTTTCTGTGCTCCTGTATTAGTTAAGATTCCTTTTTGCAAGGGTTAGAAAACCCAACTTGAGACTCATGGAATTGAAAAGACTAGACAGTGCAAAAAGTGTCAGGTATGGCTGGATCCATAGTTTAAATCAAGTCTTCAGGATTCAGTTTCCAGTTTCTCTGTCTCTTCTCTTTGACTTCATTCTTACAACAGAGAACCCCCCAGATCTCTTTGTCTTTGTAGAGAGCAGCTATTACTCCATTGTAAAGGAAACTTTTCCCCCAAGGAACCAATAAACCTTTCAAACATGAATCCTATTGGTCTCTTACATGTCACATGCTCATGACTAAGCCAATCACTGCAGCCAGGAATATTCTGCTGAATGACCTCTGTTGTTCAACCCAGAACGAGGTTGTCAGTTCCAGCTGAACCACATCACCAAAGGGAAAAGGGGAAGCTCCCCAAAGGAAACCTGATTGGTGTCATCTGAAAGAAAGGGATAGAATGCTCAGCAGAAAGAATTCAGTTGTTAAAAGGAAATCTTGGTTCTGCTTTTTCTTAGACCTGAAGCTTGGGCAAGTTATTAGATGTTGCTGTGCCTTATTTGTTTATTTAAAAATCAGAGAAGTAGTAGTGCATACTGAATAATGTGAAAGGATTAAATGAAGTAATCTCTGTAAAGGGCTTAATGCAAATAGTAAACACTCAGTTACATGTCTTTTGTTAGGACAGTAATTAGTGTCAGGTGTCTGACTGAGGGAATAGTTATTTTTATTTTTAAAGCTCCTTGAAGGTAATTAATATCTATATTTCTGGTACCTAAAATAGTGGCTAACACATAGTAACTCTGAAACAAATGCTTGTGAAGTGAATAAATGAATGAATGAGGATACACAAAACCTTGAAATCACCATACTCTCTCTGATTATGAAGCAAGTATGTATAGATAAGGTTGATTTTATTTTAAGTTTATTAATTTATTCATTTAGGTTAATTTTATTATTTTGAAATATGTCATATATAGATGTCATATATATATATATAGATGAGTGAGTAAAATATGTAAGTACTAAAGAAGAATAATGAGGTGAAGCACAAATGACTAGCAATCAGGTCAAAAATGAAAATTTTACCCCTTCCCAATTGCAATCCCTTCTATCCCAATAGAGACAACCATTATCCTATCATTTTATGATAATAATTGTCTTGTTAGACTTTATAGTGTTATCAGTTATATCCATTCCAAAATAATACAGTTTTATCTTTTTTAAAAAAAGATTTTATATATTTTTGCATAGAAGAACTGGGGTATAGGCCAGAGGTAGGGGGGTAAGAGGATTCACCAGAGGCAGAGTGGGGAGCAGAACAGACAGAGCTACTGAAATACACGGCTAAGGGGAGCAGCATGCGAAACAGGAGAAGTCTGCTGCGCCATATGGGTTAGTTCCCTGACCAGGATTGAACTCAGGCGATTAAGGTGGTAGCACAGAGACTTGACCCCTAGACCATCAGGGAGGCCCCTAATTTTATCTTTTTAAGAAAGCTTTAAAAACATCAAATCATACTATATGTGTTTATTTCTGTTTGGCATCTTTTGCTTCAACATTCTATTCTGAGACCCTTCTATGTTACTGAGTGAAGAGGTAGACTGTTTCTTATCTTATGAATGTATGAAATATATTAGAATATATGTATATCCTAGAGTTAATGGACATTTGACTGTTAGCCAGTATTGCTGCTCTGAACACACATAATTCATACACATACATAGGTATGTGTGTGTGTATACGACTCCTTTATAATATATACATATATATACACATACATACTCATATATATATGAGTTTTACGTATATACATAAGCTTCCTACAAATGTGGGCTTATATATACATCCTGTTTTGTTTCTCTGGAGAACATTAATACACATCTGAAGTCCTCAGAAGCTCATTGCCTTAGTAATGGGCATAAATCAACCTTATACTAAAGACTATTCTTGATGTACTTCAGCAAAGATTAAAATCAAGCTTCAAAAGGATTCAATGATTCCAATTAGCTGCATGCCAGAAAAATTAGCACTTTTTAAGAGTATAAAAAAATGTAGCATTTACCAGTATAAATTTTACAATGTCTGACATCCAGTAAAGAATCACCAGGCATAAAAGATGCAGAGAAATATGACTCACTACCAGGAGAGAAAAATTAATCAATGAATGCAAACATACCTATAAATAATAGAAGTGATGGAAGTAGCAGACAATGACATTGAAACATGAATTATATATGTGTGTGTGTGTGTATGTATTCAAAGATATACAGGAAAAGATGAACAGAAAATACAAGCAGCAACAAAATCAAAATTTTAAGAATGTTTATCTGAAATGAAAAATATACTAAATTGAATTTATAGCAGACTAAAGACAGAGAAGAAAAGGTCTATAAGCTTGAAGACACAACAAAAGTGTTCAAAATGAAGTCTCAAAATAAAAAATTGAAAAAGTATAAGACTTCAGGACAATATCAAGATACCTAACATACATGCAATTGGAATCCCTGAAGGAGAGCACAAATGGGGGAAATATTTGAATAGATGTTAAATTTTTCCTTCAAATATAAAGAAAACTCTAAATCCATGGATCTGATAAGCTCCAATTCAATTACAACCACATCATGACACATACTACTTTAAATGCTAAAAGCAGTAATAGAGAGAAAAATCTTAAAAGCAGCTGGTGGGGTAAGGGAGATGCTTTACACATAAAGGAACAGCAATAAGTATGGCAGACATCTCTTCTGAAACTATACATGCCACAAGTCAATGGAGCAATATCTCTAAATTGTTATGGAAAAAAAAATTTTTATCTAAAATTTTGTCACCATCTGAAATATATTTATAAATAATTGAGCTAAATAAATGAAGACATAAATAATTTACTTAAAGAATAATACATATTAATGAAGAAAAAATTCAAAGCTTCTTTCAGAGATATCAAATCTGAGAGAAATCATCACAAATGAACGTGCTATAAAAACTATTAAAAGTTCTCCAGGCAGAAGAAAAATTATCCAGGTGAAAATTAGAACCGATACAAAGAAATAAAGAATGGCAGAAATGGTAAATATCAGAAAGTATAACAGAGTTACTCCCTTCCTTTTTTAATCCCTTGAAAAAATAATTAGTTGTTTAAAGCACTAAAAAATAGTACTATGTGGCAACTGGATCCACCTTGAGTTTGTGCTAAGTGAAATGAGTCAGAAGAAGGAAGATAAATACCATGTTATTTCACTTGTATAAGGGAGATAAAGAAACAAAGCAAATGGCAAAATAAAATAAGACAAACCCTCAGATTCTGACAACAGAGGGGTAAGGGTTGAATTGACATTACAAAATAGTCCATCCAAAATCAGCAGATTATACATTTTAAGAAAAAGGAACATTCGCCAAAAGTAGAACATATTGTGGGCCATAAAGTAAATCACAGTAAATTTTCAGAAAATTGAAATCATATATTACATGCTTCCTTATTGCAATGGAATTAAAATAGAAATCAGTAGCAGAAAGATACCTGGAAAATCCCCAAGCATTTAGAGATTAAACACTATAATAAATTATGCATGGGTCAAAGAAGTAATCAGAATAGAAAATAGAAAATATTTTGAAGTGAGTGAAAATGAAAGTACAACTTAAATTTTGTGCAGGGCAGCTAAAGCAGTGCTTACGGGGAGGTATACAACTTTAAATGCTTTATGTTAGAAAATTACCATACTGTCAAAGCAATTATCTAAGCTTCCACTGTAAGAAACTAGAAGAGAAGAACAAATTGAATCCAAAGTAAACAGAAGGAAGGAAATAATAAAGATAAGAACAGAAGTTACTGATATACATCATGAATAAACAATAGAGAAAAATCAGTGAAACCAAAATCTGGTTCTTTGAGAAGATCAGTAAAATTGGTAAACTAATCAGACAAATGAAGAAAAATGAGAAAGAAGCCATAAATTATCAACAGGAATAAAAGAGTTCCAGGAGTAGAAATGACCATAACGGATCCTATAGGCATTAAAGGATAATAAAAGAATATGATGCCAACTTAATGCTCATAAAGTCATGTATTTAAGTGAAATGGATACATTCATTGAAGGACATGTCATGTACCGTCAAAGCACACAAGAAGAAATAGGTAACCTGAATATCTCCAAATCTATTATAAATATCCCCATGAATAAAATACCAGGTCCAGATAGCATCACTAAAGAATTCTAACAAACATATAAGAAGAAATAATACTGATTATACATAGTCTTTTTCAGAAAGTTGAAGATGAGGCAATCCTTCCCAACTCATGAGGCTAGAATTACCACACTGTCAATACCAGACAAAAACATTACATGAAAACTATAGACCAATATTCTTTTTTTTTTTTAGTATTTTTTTATGCATACAAGCTGGAGTGTAGGCCAGAGGTGTGTGTTGGGGGGTGGGCGGTGAGAGGATTCACCAGAGACAGAGTGGGGAGCAGAACAGGCAGATAAACTGAAATACACCGCTGAAGGGAGCAGTGGGCGAGGCAGGAGAAGTCTGCTGCGCCTTGTGTGTCAGCTCCCTGGCTGGGTATCAAACTCGTGCTGCAGTGGCTCTGGATAGCTTCATAGTGCTGAGACTTAACCTGTTGCACCACCAGGGAGGCCAAGACCTATATTCTTCATGAACATAGAAACAAAAAAATCAAATCATTTATAAAACTATATAAATTCAGGAGTACAGTCACACCTTGATATTGCACAACTTCCACCAGAGCTCTAGTGCCACTCACACCATTACCTCCTCTTCTTCCTTTCTCCTGCCCCACTCTGGTAACCACCATTTTTTTTGCAGTCTAAGAGTTATTTTTGTTATGTTTTACCAGTTTTCTTAGATCTTTATATTGCACAAATGAGTGAAACCATCCACTAAATGTCTTTCACTTTCTGACTTATTTCACTTAGCATAAGCACCCCAAGGCCCAGCCATATTGTCACATAAGGCATGCTTTCATCTTTGTTTAATAGTTGAGCAGTATTCCACTATGTATATATACCACAATTTCCTTATCTAGTTATCTACCAGTGGGCATTTAGGGTGATTCCATATCTTGGTTGTTGTAAGTAAAGCTGCTATGAACATAGGGGTGCATACATCTTTCCTTATTAGTGTCTTCATATTCTTAGGATGAATACCTAGAGTGATACTGCTGGATCAAATGATATTTCCATTTTCAGTTTTCTAAAGAATCATCATACTCTTTTCCATAGAAGTTGCACCAATTTACATTCCCACCAACAGTTAATGAAAGTTCCTTTTTCTTCATACTCTCACTAACACTAGTTTCCAGTCAATTTGATATAGGCCATTCTCACAGGTGTGAGGTGACATCTCTATGTGGTTTTGATTTGCATTTTCCTTACAGTAAGTAATGTTGAACATTTTTTCCATATGCCCGTGGGCCATCTTTATGTCTTCTTTTAAAAAAGTGTCTATATAGGTCTTTTGCCCATTTTTTGATTGTATTGTTTGGTTTTTGTTGTTGAGTTGTGTGAATTCTGTATGTTCTGGAAACTAACCCCTATCAGAGGTGTGATGTATAAATATCTTCTCCCAATGCATAGGTCACTTTTTTCTTTTTGGAAATTTCTTTCATTGTACAAAAGCTTTTAAATTTGATGTCAAATTTGTTATTTTTGTTTTTGTTCCCTTGCCATCAGAGTTGAGTTTCCAAATACATCTTTGAGATAGATGTCCAGGAGTGTGTCGCCCATGTTTTAGTCTATGTGTCTACGGTCTCGGGTGTTATATTCAAGTCTTTAATCCATTTTGAAATAATTTTTGTGGTGTTGCATAATGATCTAGTTTCATTTTTTTGCATGTGGCTGTACAAAGTTTTCCAATGCTTTTTGTTGAAGAGGATTTCCTTTCTCCATTGTATGGTCATGGTTCCTTTGTTATAGATTAATTGCCCATATTTTTGTGGATTTATTTCTGTATTCTCAATTCTCATTGGTCTGTATTTCTGTTTTGTTTTCAATATTATATTGTTTTATTTTTTATTTTATTTTTATTTTGTAAGGAATGTGATTTTTTAAGAAGATTTATTTATTTATTCATACAAGAGCTGGGGTGCAGGCCAGAGGTACGGGGGTGAGTGAGAGGATTCACCAGAGTGGGGAGCAGAACAGGCAGATCTACTGAAATACTGCTTAGGGCAGCAGTGGGTGAGGCAGGAAAGGTCTGCCGCGCCATGTGAAAATATCCCAGGCCGGCATAGAACTTGTGCTGCAGCGGCTGTGGACAGTCTCACAGGCTGAGACTCAATCCCTTGCGCCACTAGGGAGGCCCATTGTGTTGTTTTAATTATAATTACTTTGTAGTATAGTTGAAGTGGGTGAGCATGATACCTCCATTTTTCTTTGTTTCTCTCAGGATTGCTTTGGCTACTCAGGCTGTTTTGTGGTTCCATACAAATTTTAGAATTATTTGTTCTGTTTCCTTGAAGAATTTCATTGGGATTTTGATAGCTATTTCATTGAATCAGTACATTACTTTAGGTAATATGGCCATTTTAACAATGTTTATTCTTTCAATTCATGAACCTTTCTATTTCTTTGTGTTAACAGAAATAAAAGAAGACACAAAGAAATAGAAAGGTTCATAAACTGAAAGAATAAACATTAAAGCTTTCAGTAAATAGTTCCTTACCTTCCTTTAAGTTTACTCCCAAGTATTTCATCCTTTTGTTTGTCATTTTAAATAGGATTTTTTTCTTAATTTCTTTTTCCTCGAGTTCACTGTTCATATAAAGAAATACAACTGAATTTTATATATTGATTTTGTATCCTGCCTCTCTACTGTGTTCATTTCTTATTTTTAGTAGTTTTTTTGTGCATTATATGTCATCTGCAAATAGTGATTTTTCCTAGATTTTTGATGTTTTCTGATGCTATTCTAAATACCTTTTAAAATGTCGTTTCAACTTACTTTCATCTAGATGGTAGGAATTCAATTGGTTTTGTGATATTTACTTTGTATGCAGCAACTCTAAGTTGACTTATTAACTCTAATTGTGTGGTAGGATGTGCAAATTCCTTTCAATTTTCTGTGTACACAACCATGTTATCTACAAATACTGATAATTTCTTCCTTTTTAATCTTTCTATCATTAATTTCTTTTTCTTGCTTTATTGCATTAGTTGGGTGCTCCTCTACAGTGTTTTTGGTAGATAGCCTTTATCAGCTTAAGGAAATTTCCTTCCATTCCATGTTTTCTCAGTGCTTTTAAAATCAATGAATGTTGAATTTTATCAAATGCTTCTGCTTTTGTAAATTATGGTTTTTCCCCTTTATTATGTTGCTTTGTTCATTACTATTCTTTTCATATACTGCCAACAAAGATTGCTAATATTTTACTTGTGATTTTTTAATCTACAACCGTGAGAGAACTTTGCCTGAAATTTTACTTTCTTTTACTCTCTATCTGGGCACCAAGTTAATGCTAGATTCATAAAATAAGTTGAGGGAACGGAAGCTCTTTTAAATTATCTGAAATAGCTTATGTAAGATTATAATTAGTTATTCTTTGAATGCTGGAACTCACTAGTGATGTTATCAGGGTGTGGAGTTTAATATGTAGGAAGGTTTTAATTTACACATTCATTTTCTTTCATGGTTAAAGGATTTTTCAGGATTTCTATTTCGTGAATAAGATGGATTTTCTGAGACTGTGTCTGTCTCATATAAGATTTCACATTTGATGACATAAAATTTTTCAACAATGTCTTCTTATTATTTTGTCTGTCTGTAGTCTCTGTGTTACAACATCATTTCATTCCTGATATTATTTATTTATGCACTGTCTCTTTATTTGTTGGACAGTCTTACCAGAGGTTTGTTACTTTTATTAGTCTTTTCAGAGGATCAACATTTGGGTTTGTTAATCTTCTCTATTGTGTTTATTTTCTATTCTATTAATTCCTACTCTTACCTTACTTTCTTTCCTGTATTTCTTGGGTTTACTTTACTGATCTGTCTCTAACTTCATAAATTGGACCTTAGCCACTAACATTCAGTTTTTCTTTTTTTATATAAGATAATATTTTATGCCAATCACTTCTTTTCTGCATTGTTTAGTTCTATATCCAACTTTTCGCAATGGATTCTCATTGTAGTTCAGTTCTTGCTATTTTCTAATTTCCATTACATTTTCTTCTCTCACTCCCTGGTTATTTGAACAAGTGTTTCTGAGTTCCTACATATATGGGCAGGGTGGTAGATTCTTCTTGCATTCTGTTGTTGATTTCTAGTTTAAGTTCATCATTATCAGAGAATGTAGTCATATGATTTCAATCCTTAGGATACGTATTGAGATTTTCTTCCTGAAACAGTATATAGTCAATTTTTATAAATGTATATACATGAGAAGAATGTGTTTTGCAGTTTTTAGATATGGAGTTCTAAATATGTCTTGGTCACAGTGAAAACGCTGCACTCAGCTCTTCTGCTAAATATGTGTATGGTGGTCACAAACATGTGCACCCCTGCTCCCCTGGTGTGGGGAGCATAGTAGACTGGAGACCGTAACTGCTATTCCTCTGTATCCACCAACACATTTGTGTGAGACCCCTCTTCTCCTGGACTGTTCCCAGTCAACCGCTAAGCATATTGGGGATATTAGTGCAGATCTATTCCTGAGGGATGTGAAAGTCCTCTAATGGGCAACTTTGGCTCAAGGCCATCCCATCAGTGTGGCCTAACCATTCATAGAACCACACTATAATCTGAGACTTTCTACCCAGTTTTCCTTCCTTTTCCCATTCTTTTCAGATCTTAATTGTCACCAAAAGACTCTACATATTCTTGCTTCCTTCTCTTTGTCCTTCACAGGCAACTTTCTTAATAAACCTCTGACACGTCTACCCATTCTTGGCATTTCTTTCCTGAATTGACATAATGTCCATTAAGTCAATTGTACTAAATGCCTTGTTCAAATTTATCTATATCTATACCGAAGACTTTTTTTTCCTGTCTAAGAAGGTGGATTGTATCCCATTATGATTGTTAGTTTATTTCTCTTGATAATTTTTTAAAGACTTATTTATTTATGCATACAAGCTGGGGTACAGCCCAGAGGCATGGGGTGGCGAGAGGGTCCATCAGAGACCCTCTCAGGTCCAGCAGAACAAGCAGAGCAACAGAAATACACTGCTATGAGGAACAGTGGGCGAGGCAAGAGAGGTCTGCCACGCCATGTGGGAAGCTCCCTGACTGGACATTGAACTTGCGTCCCTGCTGCCGACAGCTCCACAGTGCAGCACTTAACCGCTGCGCCACCAGGGAGGCTCTCTTTTGATAATTTTTGCTAAATATATTTGGAAAGTTATTGAGTGTATAAATTTAAATCAACATGTCTTCATGTTCAACTAAAGTGCTTAACATATTCAAGTGACACTCTTCTCTGGTGATAGTTTTTCACTTTAAGTCTATTTTACTTAACATTAATATTAAATTATAACCAACATATCTTTTCTTAATATGTCTTTTCCATCCTTTTACTTTCAAACACTCACTGTACTCTTGTTTAATATGTTTGAGCAATGTAAGGTTAGATTTTTTTTAAAGATTTATTTATTTATGCATACAAACTGGGGTGTAGGCCAGAGGTGTGAAGTGGTGAGAGGATTCACCAGTCAGAGTGGGGAGAACAGGCAGATCAACTGAAATACACTGCTGAGGGGAGCAGCAGGCGATGCAGGAGAGGTCTGCTGCGCCATGTGGGAATCTCCTTGGCCAGGTATTGAACTCGTGCTGCAGTGGCTCTGGATAGCTTCATAGTGCTACGCTTAACCCGTTGCGCCACCAGGGAGGCCCAAGGTTAGATTTTTTAAAATTAATTCTGGCCACCTTTGTATTTTAAGTAGAGTATGGCTTTCATTTTTTACTTGTCACAAATATTAACATGCTTGGATTTATAACTCTTAAATGTTTTTGTTTTATTCTCCCACACACACACATGCAAGTTCCATTTCCCTTTACTTTCTTGTAGATTTATTTGTTTTCTTTCATTTCCATTTTTTTCTTCTACTGGTTTCAGAACTCTGTTTCTATTCCGTAAATAGTTTCTCTAGAAACAGTAGCAAATAACTTAGCACAATCAAAGTTAATAACTTTGCTCTTCTGAAAGTATAAAAACCTTACAACTTCTATTTATACATTCCTGATGTATAAGCTATTATTGTCGTGCATTTTAATTCTATTGCTTTTTCTTTCAAAACCCCAGAAGTCTATGATTATTGCTTTATATACTCAGCATTTCACCTGTTTTTCACTTTTTGTGTACTTTACTCCTTCTTGCTCCTCATATCACCCATCAAGACTAATTTTCCTTCTGTCAGAGTGGTGGTTTGTTGGTACCTAAGTCTCAATTTACATTTGTCTAAGAATGACTTTCCCCCTCTCAATATGAATATAGAATTAAAAATGAATACCATTTTTATGAATGTTATGAATATGTCCCATGTTTATGGATACTCTCAGTACAATGAAGATATCATACATTGTCTTTTGATTTTTATTGCTGGTAATGAATTATAAGTTGTGTCACTCCTTTAAAAATAATCTCTTTTCTCTCTCACTACTCTTAAGATATTCTTGTTCTCTTTGGTGTTCTGCAATTTTACTGTTTCTTGACTCTGTAGGCTGACATAGTTCATCAGTCTTAAACGTTTTCAGTTATTTCTCTGCAGATATTGCCTTCAGATATTCCCTGTCCTTTTTCCTTTCCTTTAGGACATTGATTGGGTGTTTGCTAAAAATCTTTGTCTATCTTTCATGTCTTTTTTACCTTTTTGATTTTGCCTCTAGGCTGAATTATGTTTTTGAGGTCAGTCTTCCAGTTTACTCATTCTCATCATGTGATTATTCTAGTAAATCTGTCCACTGAGTTCTTTTTCTTCCTGAAGTTCTTTTTTGATTCTTTTCTCAAATTGCTTGATTTTTTCTACTTCCTGTTCTTATATTTTCATGCATGGGTTTTATTTAACATATTAAACATGAATATTTTTTAGTCTTCACCTAAGATCTTTTTCCAAGATCTGAAGTTCTTGAAGGTTTGTACTGGCTACCTGCTGCTTCCTGTTTACAGTGCCACTCCATAGTTAGAGTTTTTCTTTCTTTTCTTTAGTTATTTCCACCCCCCCTTCTAGTTTTAATCTGATAATTTTCCTTGACATTTTATATGTGGGAATACTTTTGAGGTCTGGAAAAATTTGACATCCTCTATAGAGATTCATTTTTGCTTCCACCAGGTGCTAGAGGTACTACTATTTCTTGGAATGACTCCAGTTACATTCTCCACTTGGGGTATTCAGACCACCCAGATTGTGTGTGTGTGTGTGTGTGTGTGTGTGTGTTTGCTACAAACTGTGTCTTGGACAGTGTGTGGTTTGACTGTTTTGTGGTGGTTCCTGACACACATGTATGCACGAATGCACACACACACACTCACATTCACATACATCTTATCCTCTTCAGTGCAAATCTGAGGCAGATTTTCCTTGAAGTGTCCAAGAGAGAGTGGGAGATGTTTCTACATTAATCCCTACACTATGGGTATAACCTTTGGTGGTGTCCCATGTTTATGTTGGAAGACTCCTCATCTTGGGTAGTCTCAGGGCCTTGTCTTCTTTTTCACAAGCCTTATGAAGTCATGAATGGCAAAGTTCAAGTTCACCAAGTTCAGCAAAGGTCCTTGAGGTGCTGGGCTCTACTTATATCTCTAGGCTCTAGCTTACTCAAACCCTGGACTAGAATTCTTACCTTTTCTGCTCCCAAGAAATTATTTTTAATTCAGAGTTTTGAGTTTCAGTAAGTAAACTGATTCACTTGTCATGTTTCCAGAAATGGAAATTAGTTTTATAAAATGCTCATGTTTTATGATTCAAGAGTCTTCATTTAAATAGAGCAGATACATAGTATCCACCGAGAGTCCTCTGCAGTTCTTGTAGATCAATCATACTGTGTATATGGAAAGTGCTTTCAACTTTTCAAATTGCTTTCACATGTATCTGTGGTTCTCAATGGGGGTGGTACTGCGCTCCAGGGGAGTTTTGAAAGTTTGAAGTTGTTTTGGTTGTCATTATGAATGGGCCCATTATCGGCATTTAGTGGGGAGCTAGGGGTGCTGGACTTCTAGGATGCTCAGGACAGTCCTGCCCAAAGGGTAATTGGCCTGTGTCTTATGTGATTTTTGAATGTTCCCAGGGACACTGAGAGTAAATATCTGTTGAGACATCAAGATAGGAGGTGGATTTTTTCTCCTGTTTCATGTTATATCATAATTTAGGAAATTATTGTGAAACTGCACTTCCTCATGAGGCCTGATTCATTTGTGAGAATAACTTGTCATTTTCTCCACCTGGATAATCTTTAATTTGTTTTGGCTTGTCATTCCTACCTCAACTAAGATGATAGCCTCTTTCTTCTCATGTGCACACACATTGCTTGTTATCATTTTTCTTAATATTAGTCTTTATCATGGTGAACACTGGTACCTTTGCTCCTCGTTTTCTTAAGTTCAAAATCCAAACTAGTGTGTTTGTTATGACTAGTTGCTCTCCTCTTTCTCCTTCACTGTGCTTCTACTGGAATCATGTGAGAGCATTTGCAGATGGGACTACAAATTTGTATGCTTCTGTCTTTTACACTAAGATTTGGACAGCACTTAGATTTTTTTTTGAAGAATTATGTTTTTATATATATATTACCTATGAATTTCATATTAATATAGTAAAAGAAGCCACTACAAAAATATTTGTCAAGAAGTTAGGTCTGATAGGAAGAACAGGGTGAAGAACCGAGGTCTACCTTTGTTTCATTTTCCAGTTAAATACTTTTTTCCTCTTTGATAGGGCAGGAGATTGAGGCTTGGAAAGGTACAGTGACTTGCCAGAGATCACCGCGCTCTCCAGCCAGGCTTGATTACAAGGTCTTGCCCCATCTCATCACATCACTCACTTTCCTCATGTCCATTTTCCTGACCGCAAGTATGTAAGCGCAGCCATTGCCGGCCGCTGTGCTGTGTAGAATCAGACATGTATCATTTCTAGTCCCCACCCCCAGGAGAGGCGAGAAGACACAAAGAAGCTGAGTTAAGTCCAACCCAGCAGTACTGTCATCACAGGGACGCAGGGCAGGGGGGCCACTTCTGCTGGGGAGACCAGGAAGGATGGGTGCACAGAAGAGGTGGCGTTGGGGTCGGACCTGCAGGATGGGTGGAATTGGGAAGGGTGGGTTAGGGAGGGCAGGTTGAGGGGCAGAGACCTGGCAGAACTCATTTCACTCAAGCCAAGGCCCAAGGAGAAGCAGACAGGCAGCTTCTTACTACTCAGATCCCTGAGAACAGGATGACTCCAGGCAAAAGAAGCTCACTCCACGGTTGATACCACAAGTCACCAGATACATATCAGAGAAAGGATGAGTAAGCACAGAAACGATAACGCCAGGTGGCAAAGAATTTTGTGTTTTTCTTTCACGGCACACTGAGGCTTAAAAAGATGTTCTCTGCAGCATTGTTTGTGCTAGGGAAGCATTGGAATCCACGGAAGCATCCAACAATAATAAGAAAACGAGTGCATAAGTTCTGCTTCCTTCGAGCTATTTGATGTACCATTTACCTAACCTGGTCTCATTAACAAGTCAAAGTCATTTAAAAAAATGGAGAAGCAGATACTGTTGTAGGTCAAAAGAGACATAAAAGAAAGTTCAAGGCCTGGCTCTTGATTGGATCCTGGCTTGAATAAAACAGCTGTAAAAGAAATGTTGCAAGCAATTGGGAATTTTGTATGTGGACTGAATATTTGGTGACATTGAGACATTGTTAATTCTGAAGTTATATAGGAAATTTTGTGGGGAATGTAGGTGGCAGTATTTAAACTAAAATGTTGCGATGTCTGCAATTTACTTAAAATTACTTCAACAAAAATATTGATGAAGTCTTTAAGAAAGGCATACATGTTTAATATTCTAGTTTCTCTATTTTGTGTGGTTGAAATTTTCCTTAATAAAAATTTTTTTAAAAAGCAAGGAAGAAAATAATATTCATGAATAATTTTAATGATGTAGGAAAATACTTGTGGTACAATGTTAGATGAAAAAAGGAATCCAGACTCTATATATGGTTTGTAGTAACAGACAGTGTGTTCTTAACGTTATTTTTAGATTGTATGATGCAAGTTTTAAAGCACTCAGCATGGACCGAGCCTTGGGGGTGATGTTTCATACACATTGTAACATCTCCTGCTTCATTGACTGGTCAGCAATGGAGTAGAGACCTGAACCCCAGACATGGCTGACTCCAAAGCCCTCGCTCTCCTCCATAATAGGGATCAGGAGACTTCTTCGGTAGGGGACCAGTAATAAATATTTTTGTCTTTGAGGACCATGTGGACTCTACCCCAACTACACAGCGATGCAGGAGAGGAGCCTTAAATGACACGTAACCTGGTGTGTTACCGTGTTCCGGTAGAACTACTTTACTGAAACAAGCAGTGGGCCAGATAGGGCCTGTGCTGCCTGCCCCTCCCTGCCCTACACCCTGCAGTCTTCCAAAGCTCTCCAGACAGACACAACCAGAAAATCATGCTTAATTATAATCATCTTCTTCATCTTTTTCTGTATTTCTTAAATTCTCTAACATCATTGTTACTTTTATGTGTGAAGTTCATATTCGTGCATTTTCTTTTAATTTACAACTCCTTTTATTTATTTTATGGCGGAAGGAGTATTCTGTCACCCACACACATGGTACCAGATTGAAAAGGCACAAAGGCTATATTATGAAAACCTCCTTCCCACCTATGTTCCATGCCACCCGTGTCTCTTCTCCATAGGCAGCCTGTGTTACTTGGTTCCTTGTGTTCTCCCAGAGATACGTTACCATGTCAGCCGAGCTAGCAGGGCCACCGTGGGGCACAGCTCCATTTATAGTGAGCCCCTGGGGTACCACTGCTGCAGAATACAATGAATTGTGCCCCCTGGAGTTTGCAGGGCACTGGCCCGACCAAAGATGAGCCTTGTGTATGTGTGAGTATAAAAATACACTTACCACTCTATGCAGGTACATAGGTGTCTCTATTTTTCCACTGCCCTCTTTTTCCAAGCAAGGTTAATGCATTGTGCACGCTGCTCTGCCCCGCATCACCTTTTCCCACTTGACAGTAGGCTTGCTACATGATGGTGATGGCCTTGGGGCTCCGGGTGGCCTTGGTCAGTGGCTGTGTGTGCAGGACATCACTCCCGGCACCTTGCACACATTAACTCCCACAGGGCTCGCTTCCACCCACGACATGGGCACAGAGGTGAGAGGACTAACCCAGAATCCCAGCCTGTGCTGCTCACCTGTCTGAGGGTGAAAAGAATTCACTCTTAAATCTAGTATTCGTAGGGTGTCGTGTTTCACATTCGAATCTTTTCTCCAGTTGGTGTTCTTCCTGCTATAGAAGTGTGAGAAAAGGCTCCTACTTCATTTTTCACTCATGGCTCCAGTTGTTTCCAGCGCTGTTTCCCTGCTGCTTCCAGAGGCCCCTTCCCTGAACATGAAAGTCCTGATTGATTGGAGCCTATTTCTGGACTTTCTATCGGTTCCATTGTCTGCCTGTGCCATCGGGGGCCAGCACCACACTGGTTTAGCTCTTGAGATTTTATAATTTGTGTTACTATCTGGCAGGGCTTCATGTCCTCGTTGCTTGCTTTTCTCAGAACTATCCTGGATATTCTTGGCTTGTTTGTTTTTCCACATTATGTTTTTGTGTTGTGGTAAAATATGCATTCCACAAATCCTGCTGTTTCACTCTTTTAAGTGTTTTGTTCAGCGCGATGAAGGGCATTCACGTGCCTGTGCTGCCATCGCCACCGTGCATTTCCAGAACTTCTCGTATCATCCCAAACCAGAGCTCTCATTCAAAAATAGCTCCTGTTCTCCCCCTCACTCCAGCCCCTGGTGACCTCCATTCAACTTCCTGCCTCTATGAATTTGATTATTCTGAGTACAGCAGACCCTGGAATAAAGTTGCTTCATTATAATGTTGATGAGAGAACAAAGATTCTGGGCCACTGTGGAGTTGCAGGTTCTCCAGAGGCATCTGTATGGTTTTCTCTGGGGATTCTGGTTTCCTCTCGAATCCCAAAGATATGCATGCTTGGTTCCTTGATGTATCTCTGTTGTCCGGTCTGCTCGAGTGTGCATGATGCACAGGGAGGGTGTCCTGCCTGGGATGGGTGTCTGCCTTGCACCCTGAGCTGGGGTCCCTGCCTTGCACCCTGAACTGGGGTCTCTGCCTTGCACCCTGAGCAGGTGTCTCTGCCTTGCACCCTGAGCTGGGGTCTCTGCCTTGCACCCTGAGCTGGGGTCCCTGCCTTGCACCCTGAGCTGCTGGCAGAGCCTCTCTCTGCCACTGAGATTCTGAACTGGAACAAGTGCATCGGAAAATGGACGGATGAATGAATACAAATTATGGTTTAATATTAGAAGTGCTGGGTTTTTATTTAGGAATTTGGTGGTGTTTCTATGACCAGAAAGAGGATGTAAGAACTTAAGTCTTATTTATATCAATTGCCAGTCACCTCTAACACTGGCCTCTCTGGGAAACTTCCCGCTGCTCCCCTGTCTGTAACCTCGGGGCTGCTCGGCCTCCCTGTTGGCACAGTGGGTTAAGTCTCAGCACTATGAAACTCTCCGCAGCCACTGCAGCATGAGTTCAATCCCCTGAGAGGGAGCTGTTCCCCTCAGCAGTGTATTTCAGTCAGTCCACCTGTTCTGCTCCCTACTTTGTCTCTGGTGAATCCTCTCACCCCCCGCACCTCTGGCCTGCACCCCAGTTCTTGTATGTATAAATAAATAAATCTTAAAGAACAAAACAGAACAACTTTGGGGCTACTGGCCTCCTCCCCTGCTGCCTACCCCTTGACCCTGTTGAAGAGGCATCTTTGCATCTGCCTGGCCCACCTGTCAGCTGTTCTCAGCTTGGGCACAGGCCCTACGCCTCTCACTTCTCCCTCACCCCCTGCATCTGGCTCAGTGTTTGTCACAAAGTAAGTGCTGACTTGAATTGGGCTAAATCAAGATCATCTTCCTCTGCAGGCTTAGACTCATGTAAAGCATGAGCCTAAGCAAGCACGGGCCCCCAGGGATTCCCCCCGACACCATCCTGCTGGGGACCTGCCGCTTCTGGGCACAGCCAGCTTCCCCTTAAGGGCCAGCTTTGTGCTCTGGCCCTGGTCACTGCTGGGCCCTCTGTGTCCTCAGTCCCTGTGCCCGAGTCACCACTCCTCTGCCTACTCTGTGATGAGGTCTACCAGCAGGCAGGAGGGGCCTGCCAACAGGACGTGAGCCCCCTTGGCTGCCTGCATGTCAGGCTCCCCAGTTTTCAGACTCAGCACTCTTCCTGGAAAGTTCTCTGCAGACTGATTTTTTTTTTGTGAATATGAGTGTTTGTGTGTTTCATTGCATTTCATGTTCATCTTAATTATTTTTATTTCAAAGCATTTAACAACCACTTATTCAGCAGACGTTCCTGGGGATTGATTTGTGCTGCGCATGTGCGGTGGAAGATAGAGGCAAGCCTTCTACTCTCATGGATTTTATATCCTCATGAGGGGAGGGAGCAGGCTACTGCCAAGGAAACATAAATTAACACAATAATTTCAGAGAGTGAGAAGTGCTAAGAAGATAGGACAGTGTGCCAGAAAATTATCTGGGGATAGGTGAAGAGTATTTTAGATTTTGGTGTTTCTGCTTTCTCCCTCTGAGAATCCAGCTCCTTGCTGTTAGAAAGTTCATTTTGCTACATGGAAAGACCCAAGTTGAGGATAATTGAGGCCTTCAGCTGAGCCCCAGCAGTACATAAAAGATGATGAACTAGGAAGCTAGGGGTGAGGAGGTGATTTCAGAGGTTGTTCAGAAAAGCCATTTTCAAAGGGATGGTATTAGAAATGAAATTTGGAAAGTAATAAGCAGACTACATATAGTGAATGTAGAAAGGACAACATATGCAGAGACGCAGACAGCAAAATCTATTCATTTTATTTGAGAAATGGTAGAGAATGGTGACATGATGTAGGTGGGAAAAGCAGGCCAGGATTTGAACATGTAGGTCCTTTTAGGCCACACCAAAGGGGCTGAGTGTGGTAGGAGACCACCGAAGGAATTGATCTGCATCCCATAAAGAACCCCCCCCCCCCCCCCCCGGCTACTATGAGTGAATCATGTCTTGGGGATCCCAGAAACAAGTTAGAACAAGAAAAACTCAACCTGTGGGAGAAGCCAACATACAACAGACACATTGGACATGATGCAGATGGGGAAATTCAAGTCAAGTGACTTGAGCAATTGTCCAGGACAGATCCAGAAATTCATGAGGGCCTCTTGAGGCAGACCAAGGAGATGTAGGGGGCCGTGTCAGCAAAAACCATTATTTTAATTTCCCCTATTTTGCTTCCGTCTCCAGTTTGGTAAGAGGAGAATGTCAGCCATCTGCAAGTAATCCAAATGTCTCTCTAACCTGCCTTCCTGCCCACCCTACTCCCCCCAAAAGAAGCCAATCCTAGAGTTTGTACGCCTGCACTCTCCATAATCATTTCTCTGTATTACAGCTCTTGTCATCTTACATTATACATGAACAACTAATCAACCAAACACAAACCCACTGATGAAAAAAATGCCTGTTGGATCCAGAATGTGAACAGGGTAAAGAGTGTTAATAATTTCACTGGTAAATAACAAAGTGGGAGCAAACACGAGGGATGTTATGATAAGAATTGTATTTCCAAAGAATTCTAGGAACGGAAAACTTCCCAAGAAACAAGGGAAAGGGAATACTAGTATCAGGTTGACCATTTTGGAGTGCGCAAAGGTGTTCGTCCGAGAAACATGCTCTTATGCATGAGGAACGTCAGCCGGGGTGGGCCAATGGGCTATCTGCTTCACCCACTCTTTACTCTTCCCTAGTGAATATGTAGGTATTAGTCTTTTTTTAAGATTTATATCTTATTTATGCATACAATAACTGGGGTGTAGGCCAGAGGTGCAGGTGGTGAGAGGATTCACCAGAGACAGAGTGGGGAGCAGAATAGGTGGATGGAGTGAAATACATTGCTGAGGGGAGCAGCTTGTGAGACAGGAGAGGTCTGCTGCGCCATGTGGGAAGCTCCCTGGCTGGGGATCGAACTCGTGCTGCAGTGGTTATGACAGCTTGATAGCACCGAGACTTTAACGGATGCACCACCAGGGAGGCACCTTTAGTAAGTATTAGTCTTAACTCAGCAACTGATATGGAAGTGGGCTTCACAACAAAGTCTGATGCTTTTTGAATGTCAGTAGCATGTAGCACCATGCTAGGTGTATAGGATGTGTCCAATAAATGCACCATCCCTCAAATATCCTACTGAAGCCTGTCTCTACCGCCATCATTTTCCTGAAATGTGTTTCTTGACCACCAAGGATGAAGTCCTAACATCCACATCAGGGAGTGGACTGGGCATGTTTCCACTTCCCTCTCCTTCTGCACTTCTTGGTGGCATCTGATGCTACTGAGATCCTTCAGTTTTGTCTTGCTGAGCTTTCCTGGTTCTAATCTTTCCTTACTCATGGCTTCTCCTCCCTGATCATCAGTGATTCCTTTTTCTCCTTCCACACTTGCAAGTACATCTCCCATGAATATTCCGTTTTTCTCTTCCTGTTACTCCTTCCGTATAAGAAATCACTTGCAACTTGTTTTAAATCAATGCATGTGTGTGTGGTCATCTGTCATTATATGCCAAGATCATGGGCCTGTTAATCCAATCAGATGCCACCTAGGCTTGGTGCCCGGGTGCCTAGCTCAGAGCCAGGCACTCAGTCCATGCTCTGTGCACCCAGTCTCACTGAGCAGATTATGTCCTTCTGATTGGGCTGGGAGATTAAATAAGAATGTTGTCTCCACTGTATGGACAGGACACCCCCAAAATTCAGAGAGGTTGCGTAAACATTGAACACTTGATTCTGAATCTGGCTACTGAGATTCTGTGTCTTTAGCACAAAAATCATTCTGTACAATAATGCCAATTGTAAAAGAACTGTCAACTTAATCTTGATGCTTCCTAAATACTGGCGTCCAATCTTTTTCATGCCCTTCTGAACAGGCTTGAATTTGCCAGCGCCTCTCTTAAAATATAGCCTGCAGGACTGAGCATAAAACTGCATGTGGCCTGACCCGCTAGAACGCGCTGGGATTATTGCTTCCCTCCTTCCCCACTCTGCTGTTCTATTAATAGAGCTGAAGATTGCATTAGGGTTCTCAACAGCCTCCTTGTGCGGTAGGTTCACATCAGGCTTGTGATCAGCTAAGTCCCCGGGTCTTCCCCGTGAACGCCTTCTGTCAAGCCAGGCCTCACCCTCAGCCACTCAGGCAATTGATTTTTTGAATGTTCATGATTATCTATGACCCAAACTAGAAGATACAAACACAGGTCTTGCCCTTCTTTCTTGTGTGGCTTCTGCTGAGGTGGTGATGGGGCTTGGGGGCCTGTTTAGAACTGGGGGTGTGGCCAGTCGCTATTGAGGGAGCCTCCAACATCATCAGATCCACAAAAGCAAGAGGTTGGTGACAAAATTAATTTCCTGATTGACTTCAAATGATGATTATGTTCACTCCTTCTCCTCTTGGATTGTGGTCCTTTCTTCATCTTGTTCTAATTCTGGGTGTTTCTATCTAGAGCCTCTTGTTCCTCCCACCCATGGGCACAGCCACACTTATTTCTTATGCCCTCTCCAAGCAGTATTATTTTTAGCATGAGTGTCTTACTCAGCAGTTTACTCTCCAGTGTGTTCTCTATTGTATTCACATTTCATCTTTTTGTTTTCTTTTCTTCCCTATATCTATGGGTCACTATCATGGTCGGTTAAATAAATTTGATGTCTACCTATTTGAGTCTCCCCTGCAGAGATTACAGTGTTTTGCCCTCTTCTTCCTTTCCTTTTTTAAGTTTTTCAAACACTTGGAATTAGCAGATTGGAAATTGTAGAAATTGTGGTGTGGGCCATTACTGTGGTTCCTGAACGTCAAGAAAGCTCTGGATTTGTGGGGCTTGAGTCCCAGAATTTGAGAGCAGGGCCCTGAGCTCCGGAATCTGGGGACACTAGATGAGAGATAGCAACTCTCCCCTCTGCCAGTAGAGGGAGCTGAAATGCATGGGCGCAAATAGGCATTCTCTCCAGTTACCAGAAGAGGGCGTCATACCCTTGGTCCTCCAAATTGCGATTTCTCATAAATAAATCTTGTCCAGTTGGCCTCCTGAAGATGCAGAAATATGGTGAGATGACACTACAGTCATGCTACTTACTACTGCTTGGGCCACTTTCAATACTGTGTAAATGGTGATAAGCAAAGTCTTTTGAAGCAGATCCAACGCTGATCCAAACTAATGGGTGGATTTGTGAGTCTGATCTATGAGCTTGTTGCTAGTGCGCTGATGGGGCTTTATATCTCAGGGGTGGAAATGACTCTGAGAATGTTGAGAGTTCACAGACTTAACTTGTAGAGTGTGTGAGGAGGCCTGAGTGCAGGGGCCCGGCCTATTTCCAGCTGTGACATTTAGATTTCTCTTTGCAGGTAGGTCACAGTGGGGAGGGGGCACCAAGTAGGAGTAGCAATGTAAGGGAAGGTGACTGCTTCCAGGTGCAGTCAGAAAGCATGACCATTTTCTCCCAGGGTCCTAGCACCTTTTATCAGGACTAAGTTGGTAAGTGATTAAGAAAAAATGGAAGATTGAGCCTGAGGAACCAGAGAAAATGGTTTCTAGGGAGAAAGGACTGGCAAAATGGTAGCTCTTGTGCTGCTCTGTTAAGAATGTCCAGTGGGGCCTCCCTGGTGGCACAGCGGTTGGGCGCTGCGCTGTGGAGCTCTTGGCAGCGGTGATGCGAGTTCAACACCCAGCCAGGGAGATTCCCACGTGGCGCAGCAGATCTCTCCTGCCTCGCCTGCTGCTTCCCTCGGCAGTGTGTTTCCGTCAATCTGCCTGTTCTGCTCCCCTCTCTGTTTCTGGTGAACCCTCTCGCCACCCCACCCCTCTGGCCTGTACCCCAGCTTGTATGCATAAATAAATAAATCTTTAAAAAAAAAAAAAGAATGTCCAGTGGTCAAGTAGCCCACTGCTTCCCACCCTCGCAGGAAGTATTGGGCCACGGCCAGGTCTAGGAGGTCATGTATTCCATAGATGCCAAGCAGCAAAGACATTTAATAAAATACTTATCTATACGTGTAAAAATGATGACACAATGACAAACAATAGTTAAATAGCTTTAAGGTGCCTGGGAGAGCAGTCCTGAGATGTTTTGAAGGAGCATGGTAACTTTGTTTCATTCCTGAGGCTTGTTACCCTACTTACACTTAAGTAAGAGAGCTTTGGATGCACCAGGATGCACAGGGTTTGCCCTGCAAAAATCTGTCTACCAGGGAGTCTGAAGCCAGCCTTGCTCCTAACCCAAGCTACTGTGGCTCTTTTGCAATTCCTGAAGAGGAAAGCTTTCCCATCAGTGTCCCTGCCACAGTTACCTCGAAGGAGCCTTGGCTGAGATCATTCAGTAAATGATACTGATGGATTAGGAGTCTGACCCGTTCTTATTCAGCTAGACTTGTAGGTTAGCTGGTTGGGTGTGGTAATTTTGAGTTGAAGATGAGGAAAGAAGAAGGTGGAGGGGAGGAATGGGAGCAAAATTCTTCAACCACCGGTTTTCTGTGTCCAGTAAAAAGAAAGGAGAAAGTTATGACCACTTGTCCCCCTACAAGAGGGAGCTTTTTACATTCCCCTCCTGTTTGGAAAAGAAATAAAAACAAGACAAATCTCCATCATTTAAACAAAACAGATCTTTACATCTTTCAATATATCAAACAAATGTTAGGAGTAAATAAATTACACATAAAGATATTTGTCTATGAGATCAGTAAAAAATGTTTGAAAAGTAGTTTCACTCTCTTTGGCCTCATACCCACTGCCTTTTTTCATGCTTTTACATTTTCCAGATATTTTATACCTTCAGTTGTGACTGTCACAAAATTAACGTCCTGGGTTTTCTATATTATCCAGAGTCAGAACAAGGACCACCCCAGCATATGCACACACATGCTTGTTTTCAGCTTCTCGGAAGGAAACAAATTAGCCCTGAACTTACAAGCATGCATAGAGGTCCTAATTCTTGAGGAAAGAAGTTATGCATTTAAGGGAAACATGTGGGTCATTTACTTTAATATGTGGTGACATTTTCATGCATAAAAATTATTTTCACTAAATAGTTTTTGGTCCAACGATGATTTGTCCTTTTGATACAAAGTCTGCCACGCCTGCTCTTAAAAGAGTAAGGCTCGTGAAACTATGGGGGGACAACTAGAGCGAACAGACTCTTTAATCAGAATCTCTTGGCTGAAATGCAATGCCAAAAAGTAAACAAAGAGCATTGTGTGAAAAAGCCAGTTTAAATGAATCTTGCCTTTCCAATTTGAAGACATGCTCATGGTTGTTAGTAACCGAGTGAAGACATTTAAATCACATACACACTTTTGTATTTTGACAGTGACCTTTTGTTAAGTGTGCAGTGGGGATAAGAAAAGGAGCAAAGAGATGCTCCAGAAAGAGCAGTTTAGGTAATTGAACATGAAATGTGTTGCAATCTGATAACATTAATAATAGGCAATCGCTACTTTATATCTAACATGCAGTTCATTTGGTCAAGGTCTAACTAGAACACTCTGCTAATATATGAATCCTGTGGCAGACCTATAAAGTAAGCATCTCCGTTTTAGTGCATCTGGAAGCATCTCTATATTAGGCATCTATTTGGTGTAACAAATTACCCCCAAACTTAGTAGCTTCAAACAAATATTTATTTTCTCACACAGTATCTGAGGGCCAGGAATAGAGAATAGCTTAGTAGGGAGCTTCTGGTCTCTCGTGGAGTGGTAGTCAAGGCGAAGGTAGCTGTCATCTGAAGGCTAAACTGGGGCTGGCAGATTCTCTTTTAAGGTACCTACCTCACCATCCTGGCAAGTTCAGGGTGTTGACAGCAAACCTCAGTTCTTCTCCACGTAGACCTCTCCATGGGGGCTCCCTGAGTGTTGTCACGATATGGCAGCTGGCATCCCCCAGAGCAAGTGATGAGAGAGTGAAAGAGGAAAGCAAGAAAAAAAGTCACAAGGCCTCAGAATACACCTGTCATCATTTCCACCCCATTCTGTTCATTAGCACGCAGTTACTAAGAGAACAAAACACTCAGGGGGAAGGGAATTAGGCTCCACCTCTTGGAAGAGTATTAACAGATTTCTGGACATATTTTAAAATCATTACGATCCCCTATTTACAGATGGAGGCAGGTGGGATTGGTGGTCGCTTATCAGCTCAAAGTCACGGGGCTAGTAGTGAGACCCCACATTCAAGGAATTTATTTCCTCTCTGCAGTGCCTCCACACATGAAGCAAAACAGCAAACCCCACATTCCTGAAGTCACAGTACACATCCAAAGGCTGCTGCTTTAAAATGGCCAAGACCTTCTAAAAGTAGCAGGAGGCCTTTGTGTCTGCAGCTAGATTAAATGGACATTAAACTGGAAGGGAGGGAGGAATCAGGTTCTTCATCAGCTCCACATTGAGAAAAAAAAAATAAAGAAAAACACCTCTCAGGAAGGTTTCCTCCTTTGCAATACAAGATGAGCTAGCTGAATGGTTTCCAAACTTGGCTGCCCCTCATGATCCTCTGAGGAATGCAAGACTCACTGGTATTACCCATAATCTACCAGAGCACAATCTTCAGGAATCTGTATATTGAAACAGCTCCCTGGGAGTCCGATAGACCTTTGTGCAGACAGTAGGAACCACTGGCCTGGATTATTTTTCATGCTTCCAGGTCTAACACTATTTGATATCCTTTCTTTTGACTGGGTGTGCCCCCCAAACTTGACTCTGCACTACCATCATCCAGGGAATAAAAAGGAAAAAATTATGGCAGGGCCCTCTCCAGGCCAAATCAATCAGACATTCTGGGGTGGAACCCAGGGATCATTATGGTTTGTTCCATCAGTTTCTTTCAAAATATTTGTTTTCAACCTTGACTGCACATTAGAATCACTTGAGAAGTTTAAAAAAAGACCACAGCCCAGACTGTCCCCCAGAACAGTTAAATCAGAATTTCATGGGTAGAACTTAAACATCAGTATTTTTTTTAAAAAAAGATTTATTTATTTATGCATACAAGCTGGGGTATAGGCCAGAGGCGTGGGGCGGCGAGAGGGTTCACCAGAGACAGAGTGGGGAGCAGAACAGGCAGATCAACTGAAATACACTGCTGAGGGGAGCAGTGGGCAAGGCAGGAGAGGTCTGCCATGCCGGAAATCTCCCGGGCCGGGTGTCGAACTCGCGTCGCCGCTACTGACAGCTCCACAGTGCAGTGCTTAACTGCTGCACCACCAGGGAGGCCCAAACATCAGTATTTTTTAAAGTACTCAGGTGATTATGACATATACTGGGTTGTCCAATGTTTGCCTCATTTGACACAGTTCCAATGTTGCCTCGCCCATAAAAGATTATCAGCAGATAAACTGAAATCTTAAATGCCAAAGTATTCTAAGAAAAAACTAATTTTTAATATGAACTGGAAAATATTAAAAAATTTGAAATGGAAGTACTAAAAATTAAATGGAAGGGAGTTCCATTTATGAGAATATGGCAGATAAAGTAACTTAAAAATCCTCTCACTATAAGCCATCTAGAAGTACTGGTGAAAATGCAAGGGACATCCACTGACATGAACTCATGGACAGTAAGCAAAGGCCAGAAATAAGAGCCAGTAAACAGATGGAGCTAATCCTAGGTAGATTTGCTGGCCTTTAGAGCCTGAAGGTGGAGCATCAAAGTGGGGAAGAACTGTGGTTTGGGTCCATTAAAAGTGGAAAGATGTAACTGAGATTCTCACATAAACCTGAATCCCTCAAGAGGACGAATCCCTATGCAAGTAACTCACTGGTTAAAAATCTCCTAGTGGTACAGGGAGACAAAAAAAGTTGGCTTGAGTTGAAAATGGAGACAAAAGGTCTTCACTGAAAACTCAGGATTATAGCTCAGCCTTCATGTAAATTTGGGGCTGGAACTTACCCTATCTGTATGGTTGAGGAACCCTAAATCTGAACAACGAAGAAGCTAAAATTATAAACTTTACACCAAACTACACAACACACATGGATACAACCCACCAGAAGCAAGATGTAGTAGGTACGAGAGTCCCAAAAACCTCCAATATCAGGGCCATCAGACAGACTTTAAAAGTTTTAAAAACTATTAAAGACATAAAGGAACATTTGGAGCTATGAGAAAATAACAATATTATTAAAAGGGGGCACATCTGAACGAGAACTAAACAGAATTATATATGTCATTTCTAGTCATTGAGATGAAAAGCCCAGTTGGATGAGTTACATAGATTAGACAGAGCTGAAGAAAAACCTACAGTGGCTCTGAAGTAATTGCTTAGGAAACAGCACAGAGAGAAGAAATGAAGGAAAAATCTGAAAGGAAGCTTCTGATTGTGTAGGATAGAAGGTACATTATATACCTAATATGAGTGTCAGAAGAAAGAACAGAGAGAATGGGAAGGAGGCAGGATTCATATATTTATAGATGACGGCTAAAAGTTTTCCAGATTTGAAAAAAGAAAAAAAAGAACCACAAACCAAAAATACCATGACTCCTGAGAGTTTGGATATCTTGCATCAGTTAAATAAAAAAAAAAAAAAAAAATTCATACCCAAACAAAGCATAGTAAGATTTCAGGAAGTCAAAGACAAAGAGAAAAAGTCTGAAAAGCAGCAATAAAAGACCTTATCTACAAAGGCATGATGACATTTAGACTGGCAGCAAATTGTAACAGCAATAAACAGAGAAATAAGAAGAGAGGACATATTTCAAAAAAGTGTTGAGGGTAAAATCACTTCCAATCTATAATTTTACACCCAGAGAAGTAATCATTCAAGGGTAAGAGTGAAGTAAGATAATTTTACATTAATGGAGAGAATATTCACTCACATAACCTTCCTGAAAGAACTACTAAAGGATATGCTTTGAGGAAATGGGTTTTTAACCTGAAGAAAGGAACAAAGGTAAACAGACTGGTAGACATGGGCAAATCTAAACAATGACTGTATTGTAGAAAATTAAAATGAAAAAAAAAAGATTAAATTTAGGAGTATAAAAAGCAGGTGGGACTAAAATAGCAAACAATGATAATAGATAAAAGGGAGGATGTAATTGAAGTTGACTCTTACCTTATTGAACAGTTGTAAATGGGACAGTGTAAATGATAAAAATTGTAATCACAAAGAAAAAAGAAATACAACCTCTAAATTAGTAAAAGGAAAAGGGAACAAAAAATTCTTGATCCATTTAAATAGAAGAAAGGAAGTAAAGGAAATCTTAGCAAAAGTAGAATGAAAGGTACAAAATGAGAGTAAAGACATAAACCCAAATGTCAGAAATCAATAGATTAGTAGAGTCTCTTATACATTGCTAGTGGGAGTACAAATTGGAATAGCACTTTGGAAAAGTGAGGCATTATCTTGTAAAGTTTTACATTCACATATCACTCCAAAGATAAATCCTTGCCATTTATGCCAAAGACAAAAATATTACCAGCACTGCTTGTAATAGCAAACAATTGAAACAACTCAAAGGCCTATTACAGGAGAATGGACAAATTAAACAGTGGCATGTGCCTATAATGGAATGTTTAGAACTATGAGAAAGAATAAACTACAACCAGATGCAACAATTTAGTTGACTCTTACTACCATGTTGTGTAAAAAAAAAAAAAAAACTCATAAAATTTTAATAAAGTTTTAAAACAAGTATGTGATAGAAATTTGATACACTTTAAACTGCATAATACATACAAGATTGAGATTGATTTTGATAAAACATTTTAAAAAACAAAATAATAATACATACAAGATTGAGATTGGTGGTTACTTCAGATGGGGAGGGGCACATAGTTCAAAGTCACTGTCATTGTTTTATTTTTCTAGTTGAATAGTAGGTTTATAGGTATTCGTGATATAAAAGAAATAAAATAAGGCCATGAATATACTCAGTGATAATAGTATGTTCATACCAGAGAATATGATTAGTATATTTTTATGATCCTAAGGTTCATTAAAAATATTAACAATCACATTAAATGTAAATGGACTAAACTTACTAGTCAACCAAATAAATAAATGAACAAGATCCAGCTGTATGCTGTTTATAAGAGACTCAGTTAAAACTTAAAAACAGAGAAAGGTTGAAAATAAAAAGGATGGAAAAAAAGCATGTCAGGCAAATGCTAACTAGAAATTGGAGTAATTATATTTATTACTGGCAAATAGACTTTAAAGCACACAGCTTTGAGATTTAAGATCACCTGTGTGTATATTAAAAATTCACTAGAAAAACAAAGTTTATCTAAGTTTGTATGCACCTAATAACATAGCTGTAAAATGCATACAGCAAAAAGAGATATCAAATATTAAAAAAAACAAAAAATGCATAGCATAGTAAGATTTTAACAGTTATTTTTGATGTATCTTATCACATACTTATAAAATACAGAGCAACTTTTGAGAGTTTTATGGGAGAAATTAGCAAATTCAATCATATAAGGAAATTTTAATGTACCACTACAAAAAAAAATGGTAGACAAACATCAGTAAGGCTATAGAAAATCTGAGTAACATAGTAAGTCTGATTTTAATACACTTATATAGAATGCTTCATTTAACATTAAGACATTTATATTTTTTTCAAAACCACATGATATATATATATATATATTTTTTTGTTCTTTAATTTTTATTATTTTAAAAAAGTTTTATTTTTAAAATCTGAATCAACTGGAGCTAAAAACCATACATGATACTTAAAAGAATTGTACTACAGATAGTACCAAATATTATTATTATTATTATTTTTTTAATATATATTTTTATTGTTATTTATGTCTTTTACATTTTGCATTCCCCTTGGGTAGCCCACCACCAATTCACCCGTGATCCATCTCCATGGTCCCTTGTGTTCTTTTCTATTCCATTTTGTGCCCTTTCCCTTCCCTCCCTCCACATGATATATTTAATGAAAGTCGACTATTTACCAAACAAGCCTCAACAAATAACAAAGAATCTGCTTCATACAGACCACCTTCTGTGACCCTAATTCAGTTAAGTTAGACATAAATTACTAACAATAAAAAAAAATCCTTTGTAAGTCATATTTAAAATCCAAACATTCTTTTTTTCTGGAATGATAATAAAAATTCTATCTATTCTATCTAGTGGAAAGCAATTTGAATGGTACACATAGTGAAATATGTAGCTTTAAATGTTAAAATTAAAAATGTAAGGTTGAGAATTACTTAAGCCATCAATTTAAGAAATCATTAAAAAGGCAAGAGAGTAAACCCAAGGAGAAGGAAGGAAATAATGTTATATATTAATAATAATATATATACACTTATATAGCAAATATAAGGTATTGTGGTATGTAATATAATATATAAAAGTAAAAATTAATGAAACTGAGTAATAATATTAACCAAACTAAAGCTGATTCTTTGAAAACACTAGTAGAAAGAAATACTAGTTAGAAAAGGATTTCTCTGGCACAACTGATCCAGAAAAGAGGGGCTACATATACAATATTTGAAATGAAAAAATGGACATTATGGACAGATACAGCAGAGGTTAAAATGTACTAAGAGAAAACTACGAATAGCAAATTGGTAAAAATTTGAAAACCTACATGGTATGGATAATTTACTGAAAAATGGATAAAAATTGACTCAAGAAGAATAAAAAACCTAAAGAGATCTATAACATACAGGAAGTGGAATCAGTTTTTAAAAAAATCAACATAGGTAATGTCCATCCCAGACTCAGACATTTTAACCAGCAGGTTCTACCATAACAGTCAAGAACATGTAATTCCAGTTATATACATACTGTTCCAGAAAATGGAAAGAGAAGGAGTATTTACCAGGTCATTTTATGAGCCCAGTGCAACCAGACAAAGGCAATAGAAGAGAACAATGCAGCCAATTAAACTTAGGGATACAGATACCAAAAAAACCCCACAGTGAAATTAGATGTTGACTTTTGTTCATTCCTTCATCCTTTCAATAGTTCAACAAATATCCATGTCAATCATGCACCAATAGGCACTGTGCTAATACATGGACTGCAGAAATGGATGGGAGCTGTGGTTTGGTGGAGATCAGCAATAAAGCAAAGGGTCACATAGGGTAAGGTACATAGTGGACATGCTGGCAGGGATTACTGTGCAAACCATGGGGTATCTAGCCTGGTCAAAGAGATCAGGAAAAGCTTTCCAGGTACGCAACTGGAGTAAGAATGGATGTGGGAAAATTGTTTAGGAGGCTACTGCAGGGGCTCAAGTGGGAGATCTGGGAATGCAGTAATGGGACGAGGAATTTGGAAGATATTTCGGAACCAAAACTCAACATGAATGGAAGATGGACGGGGTCAGTCTGGGCAGGGGTCAGTCTTGTTTCTAGGATGGCTGGGGTTCTGTTCCCTGACAAGGAATCTTAAAAGAGGTTCAGATTTAGGGGGAGAGAAAGTGCCTGTGATTTTGAACATGTGGGATTTGGGATGCCCTTTAGGAAGGCTAGGTGTAGAGGTTGAAAAGGCAATTAACTAGACCCTGGAACTCTGTGGTGGTACATAAATCCATCCTACAGAAAAGCTCACGTACAGAGGTTATATGGCTGGGGCGGAGAGACAAACACCAATATTTAGAGGAAAGGCAGAGGTGGTGGTATGGGGCAGAACAGAGAAGGAATGGCTGAAGAGGCAGGAGGAAAACCAGGAGATTGGTCATCAAAGATGCCAAGGGAAGAGTGCTATAAGAAGGGAGCGTCCAACAGTTTCATGAGCTGAGACTTTAGGACTGACAGTGCTGCTGGAACAGTCTTGACCCAGGGGCTACGTTAAGTGAGTTGGAGAAGAAATGAATATTTCTAAGCCATTACAAATAAATGTAGTGCAAAGGGACAAGAGGGATTTGGGGCGACAATGAAACTTCTGCATCTTGGTTATGGTGATGGTTACTCAGATTCTATTCGTCTGTCAAAACTCACAATTACAGACCACGAAGAGTAAATGTTACTGCTCACAAATTAAAAATAAATAAGTAAAAGCGATGTAGTAATGGAAATTTAAGATCTAGTACTTTCTTGGTCACTGACTTTGTAATCACTGTGCTAGCCCCTCTTTGGGTTTTAATTTAGTTTGTTGTCAGCTTGTACAGGTCTACAGCAGGGAATAAGGGCACCTCACTCTCTTGCTGAGTAAAAGACAGAATAAATATGCAAGCAGCAGAGCCAAAGGGCATAGGATCAGAGCCAAAGACCCTCTTAGGAATTGACTGGTGTGGCTGAGGAGCTTGGGTCTTCTGGAAACCTCATGTAAAATCCGGGGGTTGGATCAGGAAAGGCCTTTTCACCTCTGATGGTCTGTGGTTCTAGTGTAAAAGTCCAAAACAATCTAATTAGCTTTGTTGCCTGCATTTTGTTACTGAGAATAACCATAATACATAATTACCATAATAACAAGTGGCTCTTAGATACATGAGACCCCAGATGATTGGGGAAACTGCTTGGTGTGCTTGGACTTGGGGTTTATAGCTTTAAAGTGCCTTCTAAAAATCAAATAAAGTAATGACTAATAATAAGATAACCCATATCGGTTTGCAATGAAAAGGGGACTTTTACATTTGTTTATTTCAGTCCCTCTGCTCACCCATCACTCTTGTCTGGCAGTAATTATCCCGGTTTAGGAGGAGAAAAGGAGATTAAGAAACTGGTCACCCAGGGCTTTGGCTGGCGTTGGGGGCTTTCCAGATATCCCACTTTCCCAAGACCCACAGTGGATTTGGTAGTTTTGGTGTTGAGTGTATTTACTGTGTCCTAATCCTATGAAATTAATGGAAAAGTGTTAATTGGACATCAATTCATGCTTAACATTAATCTGAATATTTGATGAACCACAACTTTACATTGCCTCTTATGCCGTATTAACTCAATTTATTGTAATAATTTAAAACAATAAGGATAATTGTATCCTTATTGTTTTAAATACCCCATAAATTGAACCCAGCCTGAATCTGGTCAGTTTAGAATCTGCTGGAGAAGTTTGCAGTGCCTTTGGGAAGCTACAGATATCATCTTTTTTGAGTTTTCATTGAGGGAAGGGATGAAACCAGCAACTATTGAGCACCTACTGTGTGTCAGGGCTTTTATGGCACTACAGTGGTCCTGGGTGAGTCTGTCTGAAGTTTCCGCTACTCTCAGCTACCCCCCACCCCAGAAGGTGGGGCTTCTTGCCCTATTTCAATTTCATGCTTTTCACTATCTCGGCATAGAAATAATAAAAAAATATAACGAGCAGGCTAGAAAGGGTTTCTTTAAATATCCACCTTCCCTAGTCATTCAGAGACGCTCTCCGAAACTGTTTCTCACTGTATCAAAAATTTGCTTTGAACCCCAAACATTTGACCTTGACCCCTATAAACATATTTTATTTTTTAAAACGCTGTATGATTAACGCGGAAACCCTTTCTCGGGCACTTTCTCACCACTGAAAACGGGTAAAGTTCCAAAATAACCTTTCCCGGGCACGGATTCGTACCTCTGCCGGGGAAGGGCGGGGAGCGGCGCAAGACGTGCCGGTGTGGAGCTAGAGCCAGAGAACTTACAGCGCGAAAGGAAAATAAAACTTGTGGCTGGTGTTTGTGCGGGAGGGTCTCCACAATCCTGAAGCCCCCTGATCCTGGGGGAGTCTCGGTAGCTGCCCAAGGAGCGCCAGGGTTTGGGTTTGATCCTGACGTCCTTGACCTAAATTTCTGCTCGGTGGCTGGAAAAAGGGCGCAGAGCCGGGCGGGCGGCTGGTGCCATCCCCGGATCCCTGCGGCCGGGCCGGCGAACTTGAATGGAGAGGCCGAACTAGAGGGGGATGGGGGCGTCTTCTCCCCAGCCCTAGCGAAGAGCGGCGGCTAGCTCCCCGCGCCTCCCCCTGCCCGATCTACCCGCCCCGCGCAGCCCATGTGATCCAGGGAAGTCGGGGTGCGTCCCCCCTAGTCCCGCGCCTGGTCCGCCCGGAGGCGGGGCCCCCTAGGGCCACCGGGTTCGCCTGCCGCCCCCGTGGGTCCGGCCGCGGGGGGCCAAGTGTGCGCGCGCGGGCAGGCGGGGGCCGCACCGGGGTGCGTGACGTCACCGGCATTGGTTACACGACGTTCTAGAACTCCGCCCCACGTGCGCCGGGGAGGAGGGGGAGGAGGAGGAGGAGATGGGGGTGGGGAGGA
>PVIJ01010611.1:0-59248 GCA_004024925.1 Scalopus aquaticus
AGAGGGCTCACCAGAGCCAGAGCCAGAGCGGGGAGCAGAACAGGCAGATCAGAAATACACTGCTGAGGGGAGCAGCGGGCGAGGCAGGAGAGGTCTGCCGCACCACGTGGGATTCTCCCCAGCCGGGCGTCGAACTCGCGTCGCCGCTGCCGACAGCTCCACAGCGCAGCACTTAACCACTGCGCCACTGGGGAGGCCCACAATGGTATATATTATTTAAACCAAAGACAATGAGTGTAAAAACCTCCATGGCACTTGTTTTTGGCACCCCATTTTCTCCCTTTCAGCACCCCTTCCTATCAGAGTTCCCTTTCTTCAGGCTTCTTGATGTACAGGAATCCCACTACATTGGTTTACCCAGGCATGTCCTTCTAATTTTATCCCAGGTACTGTCACCTATCGGCTTCCAATCTCACTGTCTTCTGTTTTCTTAGCACTTTGTGGTATGCTCACGTATTGGTACGTTTTTGTCACCAGTATCAGGTGGCCGCTCACGTATTAATACGTGTTCATCTAGTCTCCGGTTTTTCATGCCACGGTGGATTTATTTGGAACTATTAGGAGCTATTTCTTTGATCGTACTCAGTCTAGAAGCTTTACACATTGCTTTGGTGAAAGTGTAAGGTGTTTTATGAGAGATATTACAGTTTTTTTTAATATCCAGTAGTTCAGGAGTTGTGTGTGTTTTATTGAATGCTTATACCATTCATGCGGTGGCACAGAAAATGGCCGGCCCCAAGGGCTGGTAAATTTAAAGGGCACTGGCACACAAAGTGTTAGGAAAGTTGAGGCCTTTGCTCCTTTTTCCTAATTTCCTTTCTTGCTTGCACCCAACTCAGACCTGAAGGGGAGAATTTCTGACAACTGATCCAAGCCGAAGACATCAAATTCAGCCAAGTTTACTGTTGTACAGATTCTCTGTGTGTGTAAAGTCATGCTCTCTTCTCTCTTTCCCACGACACTAGATTCAGGTTCTCTCTCATTATATTCTTTCATGTAGTGGATCAGATGATAAGATCTCAAAGCAAGTTGGAAAACAGGAATCTTTGAAACCTCAAAAAGAATCTAATTTTCTTTAACTTTGATTGAACCCTTAACCAGCAGTCTCAAGGGAAGTTCCTAAGGCAAAACAAATGCAAAATAATTTTTTTAAAGAGAAAAACCTGTATTTTAGGAGGCAGACTATTAGGTCAAAAGTGAAATCAGCTTGTTAGAACTGGATAAAGACTCAAAAAGAGATTACTCTGAAAAGTTACATTTTATATTTTGCCTAATAATGTGTCAAATAGTCACAAAAATCTTTCTCTGTAAGGAAGGCAGCAAAGGTGCCAGGTAATGCTGGAAATTTGTCCTGGGATAGAGCGAAGGGGAAGCTGCCAGACATATATGTATATATGAAATCAATTTATTAAATTTTTTTTTGTTTGTTTAACCTGGAGATATGGATTAGTGAACAAAAGGGAAACAACAGGGACAGATATTCTGGCACTGGAAAACCAGGTGAAGGGGCAATGGGAAGGGGAGGGAGGTCTGGGTCCAGTCTCAGTTACCTGGAGCTCAGTTGAGAACCACCACCTACGGGAATATGCTACTGCTCTCTCATGAGTATGCTATTCTATAACTGCTGTGTAAATTTTTTAAAAAGAGAAAAAGCCAAAAGGATAAAGAATAAAAATGTGGAGTTTTAACTTGGACTTTGCCCATGTTTGGCAATTAGATTTTAGTCCAATAACTCAATCCACTATGAGAAGACAATTTTGACTGAGGTGGGAGGAAATGACAACAAGTGCCCTTTATAGCTATAAGTGCCTCTTTACTAAATACAAAACTGATAAAGGGTCGGAAATCTTTAATTTTGTGATTAAACATAAGTTAAATGTTTAAGTTCTTAATCCTAAAGACATAATGACATTTTCTTAACAACATGATACTAGTTACAGGTTCCGGGTTCTTCCTGAGTTTGCCCATTGGAGAATATGCAGACAAATCCTCTTAAAAGAAGGATACCTCTCCAGGCCTCCCTGGTGGTGCAAGGGTTTAAGTCTCAGTATTATGAAGCTATAGGCAGTCGCTGCAGCAAGAGTTTGATCCCCAGCCAGGGAGTTAACCTACATGGCACAGCAGACCTCTCCTGTCTTGCCCACTACTCCCCTCAGCAGTATATTTCAGTGGATCCTCCTGTTCTACTCCCCACTCTATCTGGTAAATCCTCTCACCCCCCACATTTCTGGCCTACACCCCAGCTCTTGTATGCATAAATAAGTAAATACTTTTAAAAAAAGGATACTTCCAAAAATATCAAGGTGCAGTTTCTATCAAAAGGATTGCAATATTTTATTTTAATGTTAAAAATTTAAATATGTTCCTCGGACAGAATAGCCTTTTGATGTCTCAAAATTAGCCCAGCCAAACCACACAGTTTAGTTATTCCTGGAGAAGAAGACAGGAATAGCAAGTGACTTTACCACAGTGCCAGATGCAGACTGCAAGTCCTCATTTGGGTCTGAAAATCTCACCCAGGGCACTTTCTCTCTCCCTTCTACCAATTCAGTCAGATATTATCCATTCTTTAAAATGCCATCAAAAAGTTTCATCTCCATCATGAACTCTTTCTAGATACTAACTTCAGTTATTTCCCACTTATCTGAGACCCAGACATTAATCTAAATCATACCAGTCAGCATTTATATATTGTCTCCCTGTCCGAACTATATTATGAAGAGAGAAGACAGAGAAGGGGACTTAAGACCTTTTAGTGTTTCCAAAGCATTGCAGGTGCTGCATATCTTCTTGAGTAACCGGAATATAAGGGAAAAGTCTTAGGAGTCTGAGGGAAAAGAGATGAAATTTATATAAAAGTACTGGCATGCCTCTAAATCCATATTAAAACAATTATTTATTATGCAGGCAATTTGGAGATATTAGTGTAAAAATACACCTATTTCAATTATTCCTAAGAGTGCCTACATTTGTACCTTACATACTCAAGGTTTTTTGTTTTGATCTATCATTGATACATTGGGTCTATGTTTTAGCCCAGTTCACCCAGAAAACAGAGTCAGAGGGAGACTGAGTGCTCTTGACAGGTGTAAATCCAGGGCAGTGAGAGAGAGGAAAACTAGAGCTGAGGAGCAACACGTAGGTATGCTTTATGGTAAAACTGTGCTATGGGAGGGAGGAAGAGGCTGATGACTGATCTGCCTGACCAACGCTCTCCTGACCAAAGAGATCATCCAGATCTTTTTGCAGTCATCTGGGAAGCCAGATATTAGGTTCTTCAGTGTGGTTTTTCTTCCAAGTCCCACAATGGAGAAAGAAGCCAGAATCTCCGAATGACTGGCACAGCTGCAGCCAGGAAGAGCCAACATCCTGGACATGCAACTGGTCAGCCCCAGGCAGCAGAACCACGTGGGCACCAGAGTTGGCAGTTGTGTTCATGGCTAAGACAAAGCAACCAGCACTGGGGAAGCAGAGGGAAGCTGAGGAAGTACATTATATGTTTCTGATATACTACCAAGAGGTTCAAAACACTGGAAGATCATCCCCCATTTTCTCTGAGAATTCTTTCCCCTAATTCTCAAAAGTATATGTTAATTACTGTAATCAAATGGAACACCCCACTTTCATTTGGTGTGCACAGAACAAGGATCTTGCTCACTTAAATGAAATTACATTATAATTGTAATTGTGTAATTTTATCTTGTGTCTAAGATAAAGAGGTACCTTTTCTGGCCAGCTGCACCATATAGTGGTGAGCAGTGGGAAATGGCTTTTCTATTTTCCATGTAATATACTATACATAAAAAATTTACAGTTTAAATCAAAATGCATTCCATGGCAATTGTATAAATTTATCAGGGGATTCAAATGTGCAGCTTCCACAAGGAAATAGGCTATTGGCAAAACTGCTCTTGCTCAAACCCAAAGAGAGCAATACTCTTCAGATCTCATGTTCAATAACCACTTTCCACTATTGGACGCTGGAGTAAGCCCATTGTAGCTCATCCAGGAAATCAGGTAATATTTGCAGGACCTGGGACAAGAGTTATCTATGGAGGCATCACTGCCTACAAGTTGCCCTGGCCTTCTCATTCCAGCTCTTGCTCAGACCCACACTAAGAGGGTCCTCTGGAGTATTCACGTGAATGTTCTTGTTCAGTCATACTAAGGCTCCTGTACCAGAGGAGTTGTATACCTTAGGGAGGCGAGATAGAGGAAAGGGAGCTACAGGCTCTGATGTGTGTTCTTAGACAAGAAGTTGAGGGGTCCCAGAAAGCCAGAGCATGTTCTAGAAGGGGGCTTGCACAAAAAAAAAAGGACAAAACTGCATATGTTGCTGCAATTTGAGGTAGTTGAGGACAGCTGCCTAGCTAGGCTCTGTTTAAGCCTGGAGACCTTCCCATGCATTTCTAGGGACAGTGTCAGTACTGCTGTTGTCTGCAAATGACATACTGGTATTTGGAAGTGAGTGTCTGCATAGATTTTTATGAAAGCTCAAAGGCTATGTTCGTTGTGCAGCAATTTCTTGTTCTGTTACCCTATTAGTGTAATCTAGTCAAGACACTGGTTATTGACATTCAATAGCTTCTATTACAGAACTTGTTTTGAGCACAGAATTGCCAAAGCAGAATGGTTATTTAGATGTTAAGAATTACATGATGAGAGATTTACCAGGTGACAATTATAGCTAAACTTTAAATTATGTATTGCAAAATACCTGCTTTCTTTCTCTTGTGGATAAGGAGATGGGGAGGATTAGAGGATTTAATCAACCTCCCAATCTAAATTCTCAGAGATAGCTCTTGGAAGTAATTCATTCTTCTGGTATGAAATGATACTGTATACCATTTTGATTACAATTTTTGCGATTTTACTCTTTAATCTGAGAGATTTATTGTATCTTTTAAGGAAGTAGTTAGTGGTTTATTTTATACCCCTTAACTCACACATCTAATTAGATGAGCAAAATACAATTAGCATCTAAATTTCACAGCACTTTAGGAGGAGAAAAAGTCTTTATTGAATGCCAATTCTGAGTCTTAAGGTATAAATGGTTTGTTAATTGAAAGAACCAAATGGGAAAGGTCTGAAAGCACAAATAGAAGCCTGTAAGGCTTGTCAAGGGCATCAGGAGAGAAAGCATCTCCAGTAGAAGATGCAGCCCCCTGCATTGTGAGTTATAACAACTGCATAAGGAGAATTTTACTTCAAAACTGCTAATAAAAGAAATTCAGTATTAACCATAAATTTCCTTATGGCATTTTACTTAAAATACACTAGGCAGGTTATGGTCTGTATTTCAGAAAATTAAAGCTTCTATGGGAAGGCAATTGCCTTCATCCTGCATCGTGGCCCAGGGCTGCCTATTACTAAAGCTACTACTGTTGGTGTTGCAGAGCCAAGACGAAAGACACGGGAGAGTTGCTTTCAGCGTGAGCTGTTTATCTCACATTACCCCTGTTTTCCATCAGACCTAGTGTTTCTTCTCATCTTGCTCTTAGTCATATGCTCTAATCCAATGTCCTAGACTCTAAAATGGAAATAGTAAACCTATTAGTGGCCAATAAAATGATTAATTGAAACAATGTGCTCTAGTCTTGGCAACTAGTGGGCTCTTTATCCTTTAAATGTAGGTGGAGGGCCTCTCTGGTTATCAGCAGCCACCAGAGCAAGAGTGTGATCCCCAGCCAGGGAGCTAACCAGCATGGCACAAGAGACCTCTCCTGTTTTGCCAGCTGGTTCCCTCACCAGTGTATTTCAGTCAATCCACCTGTTCTGCTCCCCAGGTGAATCCTCTCACCCCCCCCCCACACCTTTGGCCTATACCCCAACTCTTACATGCATAAATAAATCAATTAAAATAAATAAATATAGGTGGAAATGAGAAGTCATACTTTTCCTACCTTATCATTAATGCCTAGAAAGTCAAGCTCACAATACAGGAAATAACACAGAATCTTATGTGGATATTAATAGAAGCCAGGAATGGGAGAAATGGCTATATCATTCTTTCCTAGTAAGTACTTATTTCTAATGAATAAGTTCTCAAAGGAATAAGCAATATATATACATATATATTAAATTTTAGATACGTATTTTTTTAACTACTTAGCAATTTGATTTTATGAAACTTTTAACAAATAATCTTTGCTCCACACATTTACACACACTTTTAATGACACCTTGGATTTGGCTTATACTACCAAGTGAAAAAATGTATTGGCTAGAACGTGATGTTCTTGGCAACTAAAAATAGCCTGGTATCTGTCCATGAACACTGAAAGACTCCTTTCAGTTCTCAAAGGTGTGTATGGTCACTAAAACATGAATAAAACCAACTGTTTGATGTGGAACTTTAGCTTGAGGACTTCAGAACACATACTCCTTGTAGCTGACATGGTACCTTGTCCATAGAGAACTGCAAATGTTAACAAACATAATGTAGAAAAAGCTTTTTTCTATCAAATAATAAAATGTTAAAACTCTGAACTCTGAATGTTCAGAGGAACTAAGCAATTTGCCTATGGTCATTATAAGATTTATGTAAGCTTTTCAGATTTGTCTACAAGAGTAAAATCTTAATGCCAATGATATATTAATATATATGTGTATTTGAGGTTCAATTAATGATGAATGTAAAAGAATCACCTCAAAGTTGATTTTATTTGCTATGTTAAAAACCATTATAGAAACATGGCTGCCATCTTATTAAATAAATAAATAAAGCTTCACTGATAAACATGAGGCCTCATTTGAGTTTTATTTCTTCTTCAAAAAGTACTTCATTTTAGTTAGTCTTAGATTTTTCTTATTCCTTTTGCTAAATCAGTAGTATATTATATCAATAATCAGAATATGCTATAAATTAGTGAGGAAGCTGGACTATATAGTTTATAAAATTTGTCCCAGCTCTAAATTACATTCTAAATTACATAAGAATAAAATTCCATTATATGAAAATGAGAGTAGAAAAACATCATCACACAAAAAATGAATTTATTATAACATCTGAAGTAGAATGGATGGGTTTGAGTACACATGGAACTTCATTATTATAAAGTGAATTATAGTAACTCAAAAGAACTGTGGTGCCTACAGAGTAAACAACACAGTCATGGTTACATGTTACTCTGGTGCAAATTTGTTAAAATTATCAAATATTAAGAAAAAAATCTTTAGATAACATTATTAGATTTTGTGTGTTAGTTCAATCTATTTGATTGGTCAAATAGTTCAAGGTCAAAATGCAGGCAGATTTGTTGTCCATGAGAACCTTCTACTGGTTTGTAGATGACAGCCTTCTTGCTGTCTCCTCACATGATGGGGACAGATAGATCATCTTCTGGAGTCTTGTAATATGAGGGCACTAATCCCATTCATGAGAGCTTCATCCTCAGGACTTAACTACCTACCAAAGTCCCTCACATTAGAAACTAGGACTTTAAAATGTAAATTTGGGAGGGAGGATATTTAGTCCACAGCTTTATCCCTTTTGTTAATTTGAGCTGTTTGCTAAGTGGTATTTTTGAGAAATATGTGAATTTAGCACAGTGACAGGAAGTTCAATATAGCTCCCTCTCCAGCAAGCTGTGTGAGTCTTATATGACTCACTTCCCTTGACTGAGTTTCCCCTTACTAGTCTATAAAAGTATAGAATTGAACTGAATAACGTATAGAACCCCTTCCAACTCTAAAATACTATAGTTACCACTAATGAGTGGTTTAATGATATTTTATTTTTTATTTTACATAATTCTATGTTTTAATCTTTGAATATTCTAAATATTTTGAAATGTATCAATTTATCATCTGCTTTTCTAGCAGATCTAGGGCTACAATTAGAAATTTGTTTGGATGAAAATATAATAAAGAAGGAAAAGACAGGGGCCTCATTGATGGCACAGGGGTTAAAGTCTCAATGCTATCAAGCTATCGCCAGCCACTGTGGCAAGAGTTCAATCCCCTGCCAGGAAGCTAATCCACAGGGTGCAGCAGAACTTTCCTGCCTCGCCCACTACTCCCTTCAGCAGTGCACTTCAGTCGATCTGCCTGTTCTGCTCCCCACTCTGTCTCTGGTGAATTCTCTCACCATAGCACACCACACCTCTGGCCTATACCCCAGCTCTTACATGCATAAATAAATAAATCTTAAAAAAAAACAAAACGAAAATTAATAGATGAGCTAAGAGGAAGGAAGAGGGAATGCCACTTGGCCCTAGTGAGAGGCAAAAAAAGGAAGAATGTGGATTCCTTGCTTCCTGATAGCTAAGCCGTTGACACTCTTACTTTCCATGAGGCCTGACTATATTTGATTTTGTGAGATCTTTATTATTTTTTTAAAGATTTATTTATTTATGCATACAAGCTGGGGTGTAGGCCAGATGTGTGGGAGGTGAGAGGATTCACCAGAGACAGAGTGGGGAGCAGAACAGGCAGATCTACTGAAATACACTGCTGAGGGTAGTAGTAGGGGTGACAGGAGAGGTCTGCTGTGCCATGTGAGAAGCTCCCTGGCTGGGGATCGAACTAGTGCTGAAGATAGTTTCATAGTGCTGCGCTTTACCCGTTGCGCCACCAGGGAGGCCCTTGAGATCTTTATTAACATATGTCCCCACCCCATATATTTGAACTAATTTGAGATCTCTACTTTTTTTTGAAAAAGAGCTGAGTCAATCAACTCAAATAATTTATATTTTGTTCAATGTTTATAGCAGCATTATTTACAATAGCTAGGATATGCAAACACCCTAAGTAGTCAAGAGGATTGGATTAAGATGCACTATAGCCACACAATGGACTACTTTTCAGCCATAGGAAAGCTGAAACATTAGCATTTTTACAGCAAAATAGAAGGAGTTTGAGAGAATCATGTGTAGGAAAGCAAGTCAGAATGACAAACACAAGTAATAGACATTTACATAGTGGACAATTCAGCCAAGCAAAATACTTATAAAAACTAGAGGACACTAATAAACGAAATGGGTTTCTTTTTTTTTTTTTTTTTTTTTTTTTATTTTATTTATACATACAAGCTGGGGTACAGGCCAGAGGCATAGGGTGGCGAGAGGGTTCACCAGAGACAGAGTGGGGAGCAGAACAGGCAGATGAGAAGTACACTGCTGAGGGGAGCAGCGGGCGAGGCAGGAGAGGTCTGCCACACCATGTGGGATTCTCCCCGGCCGGGCGTCGAACTCGCGTCTCCACTGCCGACAGCTCAACAGCGCAGTGCTTAAACGCTGCGCCACCAGGGAGGCCCGAAATGGGTTTCTTAGATAAAGAGGTAGACAGGAGGGAGTAAAGTTAGAAGGGATGGGGCCTCCCTGGTGGCGCAGCGGTTAAGCGCTGCGCTGTGGAGCTGTCGGCAGCAGCGACGAGTTCGACTCCCAGCCGGGGAGAATCCCACATGGTGCGGCAGACCTCTCCTGCCTCGCCCGCTGCTCCCCTCAGCAGTGTATTTCTGATCTGCCTGTTCTGCTCCCCACTCTGTCTCTGGTGAACCCTCTCGCCGCCCCACGCCTCTGGCCTGTGCCCCAGCTTGTATGTATAAATAAAAAATAAATCTTTAAAAAAAAAAAAGTTAGAAGGGATGGGGGCGGGGAAAGAGCTGATGTTAAAACCACTGGGAATACACTTCAAGGACTGCCTATAGGGCTGACATGATCTACATGCAGTGAATAGAAAGTAGCACTTCAATGGACTTCATGGAATTATCTAAGATCTCAGTTTACAAGGCTTATGCTGTCAGTTTACATGAAACATGTGATATGAGCCTAGCCTGTATTTAATTGACCCAAAGTGTTTCCTGAGAGGTAGACTGAGGAGTCTAAATCAGAGGGGCCTGAGACCCGGGAGCAGTGAGCTCTCTGCGGTAGGCAGTGTGCTCACCCACCCCATCAGCTACATCATGTAGCATTGTTTTACCTTTCAGTAAACAGCAACAGTCATTGAAGGACAGCCTGTTTTCTACATTTTAGAAACATAGATAACTATCTGATACAGTTTTAACTTCAGCAGTTATACCAGTATGTGACTATTTTATCTTTGTTACTGATTAAAAAGGTCTAGACTAAGAAAGGTATGATTTCAAAATTGCAAAACCAAGGTAATTTTTGTTAGCCAAAAGGAGAAAAAAATTCCAAAACCCCCAATTATTTCAAATTGGGGATCAAAATTTGCGATAGTCTTTCTTCAGATATAAGACACCAAGTGTTCTGAAAATGTTAGGACATTGTAAGGTGTTTAATGCTCAATGATCTTTTATTAGGACACTTGGGTCACTGCTTAGGTACATTTGAATCTTTTTCCTCCACCCCAAAACATTTTCATTATTTAATAATACTACTTTCTCCTTTTTTAAAAATTGTCTTATACCTTCAAGTAATAGTTAATGCTTAAAATGAGGCTAAATTTAAACTATTAATGAAGTAATATATAAATGTTATTTCCAGAATGCATTAAAACTGCTTCAAATTTAAATCACTGCATATTATAATATTATAATATTATAATTATTCTTCTCATATGGTTCATATGATATCATCTGATTTAAGGAACATTTCACCAAGACATAATTAACCTGCTAGGAAAAAAGTACTGTGGCAATATAATTATAGCATGTAGGTAATTAAAATAATAAAAATTGAAAAAAATCTGAGATATAAATAGAAAAGAATTAATCTGGCTTTACTAGTATATCTAACAGATAGTGTTTAAAAAGTTATAACTGCAACTTTTAAAGACAATGGTAGTATTTGAACTAAACAGAATTCACAGTTGATATTACAAACCTGAAGTAAACACACAGCATATGCTACTTAGCGTACTATGAATAAGCTGCAGAATGTAAACAAGGTCAGAGATGTACTATCATTGTAAATTCAACATGGCTAATCTTACCAAATGGAGATTATTTGCTTGTGTCTTGAAAGAAGGAAAAAATAAGACATTCAGGGTACTATCAACTTTGTCCCTACAAGCCTTTATATTGTCTCTCCTATTCTGTCAGATTTCTTGCTAGTGGTCCTGTTTTGTTCTCATGTATTTACTTCCAAGAACAATCTAAACTGTACTTAGCTTTCAACTTGCTGTTTTGTGATTATCATAATTGCTGTAAGGGACCAACTAGAAGCATAGATCTATCATACAAAGAGCAAAATAACATTGTTTGAGTTTAAGAATTGCTCATCTGTAAAAAGAATTCATTAGCTCAGCATTCACCTCAGTTCATCTGTCATTTTCTATGGCTTTAAGGTTATTTCCATTGCAAGAACTGATAACACAATTGAAAGCATATTCATCTATTAACTTTTAAAAGGATTATAGGACGATGTACAGCTATGAAGAATCAAAAACTACCTTTTTTCTGAGTCTAACTAGACTTCTGACAGGTCCTTTTTTCATTTGTTTTCTCCATCTTATTCTATGAGTCACAATAATATTAATACAAAATAAATTTTTAAATTTTGTTGTATGTTGTAATTAATCTAAACCTTATAAGAACCTTACAAAAACCTTGTAAATATTGTATGAGGAAAGTATTAGTATTATTATCTCCTTTCATACAGGGGTGATTAAGTAACTTGTCTCAAGTTACAAAGGTAGCAAGGGAATAGTACTGGAATCCAAATCTGGTGAGTTTGGCTCCCAAATCCTAGCTATAAATCACTATATTATGTGGCCCATATGCCCATGTGGTGTGAGTTGGAGTCCAGAGCAAAGCAGAGTCCCTTCTAAAATGGAAGGTGTCAGAGCTGTGCATGTCCCAAAGTACACACCCTCCGTGCTGCTACTCAGCACAGCTGATCCTTCAGCAGGCCTGGGGTCCAGTCCCATTTTAGAGGTTTTGGCTAGGACTTTTCCTACTCCCCTTAGTCCCACCTCCAATCTCTTCAGGAAGCACAACAAAGAGACATCCAACAGGAACCCTTCCCTCCTGGGACTTACTTTCAGAAGGAAAAAGCCATTTCCCACATAGTTTGTGGTATACACAGAACAGGACTAGTCCTAGCTAAAATTATAAAGTAGAAAACATTTCTTTGTTACTTTCTCAGCTAACAAAACATTTCCCAGCCTTTTGATGTACTCAGAATTAACCGACTCAATACCCTTGAACTGGTTTGTTTTTGGGTTGGCCAGAGTCCTTCCTTATGGCTTTCCACTCAGTACTGCCTTTCCTCTTGAAGTCTGTACTTCGAACTACTTCTCTTTCCATGTCAGAATGTACTAATAATTTCCTACTATCTGTATGTCCCCTCTTCCATAATGACAGAGCTCCTATTTTCTAGCTCCCTTGCAATCTATTATGGCCACGCAATCTATTATGCCCAGTGGGATATGAACATACAATGTGTGTGCAATTTACAGGATGTGACCTTAAAGAAGGGTGACACACTCTTCTTCCCTCCTTTAGTCCTGCCTGCTGGCTACACTACAGATTTAATTTCTGGCATGAAGCCTAGCAGATAGCAAGAATACATGAGTCTAAGTCTCTACGTTATGTCAGACTGGGTTTGACAACTTTAAAAAACTTTTGGAATATAACAGAGAAACGTCTACCTTGTTTACCTAGCTTTATTATCTGAAAAATTTTTATTACTTTTGGGAAACCTTAACCTAAACTATTCCTCCTCTTTTTGTTATTGAGTAACAAGACTTGTGGCTTTGCTAATATAAACAGAAGAGTATCCTCTTTAAACCACATAAGTTTATGGGATGATCTTTCCTGATTTAGCTAGTGATTATTAAAGGAATTTGAAAAAATCCCCTCTTAAAACTCAGTTTGAAAAGCTACTAATATGTATAATGCCAGGTTGGGTTCAGAAACTGAATTATCGGGCCTCCCCGGTGGCGCAGCGGTTAAGCGCTGCGCTATGGAGCTGTCCGCAGCGGCGACGCGAGTTCGACGCCCGGCCGGGGAGAATCCCACATGGCGTGGCAGACCTCTCCTGCCTCGCCCGCTGCTCCCCTCAGCAGTGTATTTCTGATCTGCCTGTTCTCTGCTCCCCACTCTGTCTCTGGTGAACCCTCTCGACGCCCAACACCTCTGGCCTGTACCCCAGCTTGTATGTATAAATAAAAAATAAATCTTTAAAAAAAAAAAAAAGAAACTGAATTATCATGTAGGCTTTTCTTTCTGCATCCTTTCCTAATCCTTATTTCCCACTTCTGCCAGCTAGATCAACACCTCTGCCAACTGGAGCTAAGACTGTGTTCTGAGAAAAGCAAAACAAGTCACAATAATGGCTTACAAAATATTATATATCAGTTATAATTACCTGGAGGAAAAGTGTTAAGTCTTATTTCTTCGGCATTTCTTAAGTCAGTTCCCATCCCATGGCCAACAAAATTCACCTTTTGAAAATGACAGACAAAATTCATACAAATGGAAAGTAGATTAGAAGTTGCTAGATCTGGGAGGAGGTGAACAGGGAATTAGTGCTCAGTGGTAGAAAAATTTTGGAAATGATGATAATATAAATAACACTGTGAATGTAATATTACTAAATTGTACATTTAAAAATGGTTAAAGTAGAATACTTTATGTTATATTTATTTTACCACAATAGAAACAAACAAATAAATAAATAAATGCCAGGGGAAAATGCCTATTAAGGGAGAACAGGGCCTGCCTATCTCTGAAGGCTCTTCTGTTGTTTCTTACACTGCTTCTTTTTTCCTATTTTATTATTTCCATGTAAAAGTATCCCGAACTGGGGAACCTGTCCACCAAAATCAAGTCTGTTTCCTTTCTAGGGCTCAAATCTCTTCCTCTAACTTCATCTGCCTAGCTCCTTTCTAATATTTGGCCTCCATTTCATACTGAGATTCCTTTCACATCCACTCAAAACTATCCCTTGCTCTCAGAACTGGAGCTGGCAGTTCACCCTCAGTTTCTCTGGTTCTGAACCCCTCCAGCTCTAGTTCATTTCAGTTCAAATATGCAGGGTGCTTTTTCACTTCCCTAGGTTAATTGATGTGGCACCTAGCAGTTTTCTTCTCTATTCCAATCCCTATTGACATCAAGGATAAATCTGGTGTCCATGGCCAACTAACCTAATACTGATTTCACATTTCCCTAACCTTCTTACCCCCTGGAGGCATAATCTCCTATTTGCTTCCACCACACAGCTCCATGGACTTTGTCACTACAGAGGACTCCTCTGCCTCTGACATCCTATGCTCATATACCCCACCCTGACCACAACCTTTGATCCCTCTAACTCTATTATCCAGTTATTTCCACACTTCTATTTCAGTATCTGGCACTTTGATTGCTCAATTTTCTCCCAGCCCCTCACCATCTTTACTTCCTTATTTAATCCTCATGATCCAAGACTTCACTTACTCTCTTAGCAATGCTCTCAACTCCCTTGGTTCCTCCTAGTCCACTCCCCAATCCTGAACCAAATTGGCCTCCTAACTTCTTTTTTCCTACTCTCAGTCTACTGAGACCTGTTGGAGAAAAGTACCCATGTGAGGAGACTGAAGATACGCCAGATTTTGGTTTCTATTCCTCCAGCTGGGTTACTAGGAGGCCCTAATCAGTTCTCTCACACTGTTATTCAAAAGTTCACCATCCTCCACCCCAACCATCTCAGTAGATAACCTTATTCCTAAGGACCTAGGGAGGCAAGAGACCATTGGGTAGGAACTTTTTTGATACCCACAATCTTATTTGGAGCCATATTAGTTCAGTGAGCGTACAACTGCCTCTCCAGTCTAGACTAATCTCACCCTCTGTGCTTTTGAGCCCATCTGTTCCAACTCACCAAGATTTCTACTTCACTCATCAATTTTCCTTTCTCTTGCATTTAAAAATTCTCCTGTTCTGTCACCTCTTTCCTATGAAAATATTTGTCTCTTAAATGAGATTTAATCCATAGTTTGTGTTCTGGGATGGGAGTCTTTTTATGACAAAGAAATTAATTCTCCTCACACTTAAAAATTTATAGCAAATTTGGGCCTCCCTGGTGGCGCAGCGGTTGAGCGCTGCGCTGTGGAGCTGTCTGCAGCGCGTAATGAGAGTTCGAAGCCCAGCTAGGGAGAATCCCACATGGTGCAGCAGACCTCTCCTGCCTCGCCCACTGTTCCCCTCAGCAGTGTATTTCTGATCTGCCTGTTCTGCTCCCCACTCTGTCTCTGGTGAACCCTCTCACTGCCCCACGCCTCTGGCCTGTACCCCAGCTTGAAAAAAAAAAGAAAAAAAAATTTATAGCAAATTTTATGGAAGTTGTTTTTGCAATCTGAAAATCATGATTCTAAAGTTTATACAGAAGAGTAAATAGGAGGAAATGACCAATTAAAAAATTTTTAAAGCTAAAATTTTTAAATAGCATCTGTGTTTTTAATGATCTATTTCTTCCCATCAAATTACCTGTACTTTGCTTTATTTGCTAAGGGTTTCAGGTATGTTCATGAAATCCTTTGTAAGATTTGGTACAAGTAAAACAGCCCTGGGAAATGACCATTCTCCCACCTGTCATCACTACACCAGAACTTAGAGTGCAGCCTCAGACTTAGATGGACCCCTCAGAGAGGATGGCAGTGCAGATGACATCCTCATTGAGGTACTGGCAGCAGAAGCACAGAAATGTGAAGTGGTAAGGAAGACATGAGGGGCAGAGTTGTTTAAGATATTCCCCTAGGGAATCTCCAAGATAACCTGGAGAGACTTGGGAAGGGAATGATTCCACAGCTCGTTTTCCTTCAACTCTACCCTTTTCCCTTTGGGATTTCAAGTGCTCTTTCTGTCTTGGCTAAAATAAAGAAGTCTTTAAAAATAGTAGTGTTAATAAAGGGCCCCGTAGAGTCTGGTGGTCTCTTACCCCTTTCCTTTTCAAGGTACTTCAGCACCTGGAGCAGAGGATTAGCGAGGTTCCTCATATTCTCAGGAGTAAAGCCCTCACTGTCTTGCTCAAGACTCACTTGATGGTTCTTCTCTGAAAGATACATAGCTTTGCTCTATCCCAGAGATACATTAGGACTCCTTTGCTCGAAATAACATAGACCCAATTCAGCTTGCTTAAGAATAAAACAGACTCATATAACTGGAACATCCAGGGCAGATCCTGGCTTGAGTCTAACTGGATTAAAAAACAAAAATAATGTCATTAGTGTCGCAGCCTAGACCCCCATATTGTTTTGACAAGGTCACTTTATGGGTGGTGAGCCTTCAAGGAAGTGTTCCCAAAGTCAGGATGCGATATTTCTTCTTGCAAATAAATTTAAGCATAATTTCAGGATAACAGTAACTAAGTTTCTCCACCATGCCTGCATGCATTGACCTTACTCATTAGATCCTGGCAGCGAGATGTCCTTGTAACAGTGAAGTGTCCTTGCCCGGTCAAGGGTTAATGTTTGAACAAAGAACATTTAATCCCTTCCCCTATTTCCCTTCCTTGCCTGGAAAAATCAGCTTATAGTTCCTTAGATTATTTCCTCCAGAGATTAGCATAAAGATATTTCTTTTATTAAGGTCTTGGTTTCAGACAATAGGTATGGAGACAGCAGCCTCCACCCTAGGCCTAGGGCAAAGGTTGAAGATTATGTCCTCTACCTTGCTGGAATTTACATCAGATAAGAGACATTTTTCCAAAATTCCTTGATTCCCCTCAAAGTATGTAATTGATTATGTATCTGAATATCTGTAATCACCCTGCCATTGTCAGTAGTTACTTCTTCTTATGCTTTAAAAACCCTGTTCTCCAATAATAAAGTGGAAAGGCCTGATCACACTCTCTGGTGTGTGCTGTCTCTCGCTCCCCACCCACTTCTCCCCATGGAACCCACCGCCACCGCAGACGCTTTCCCCACCACCCCCGGGAACCCAACCTCGGTCTCCGACACATTAGGACTTGATCCTGAATTTGTGATTTTTTTGGCTCTCTTTCCTTCCTAGGTGGCCCCGTGCTTGGACTGGCTTTGCCCTCATGGTGATAAAGAGGCAACAAAGAGCTGTAGATTTCCTCCCTTCATTTCAGCAACCACATTGCAATCCGTCTTTCTTCCCAACTGTTCAAACGAGAGATCAGAAATTAGACTAATTAACTGTACCAATTACTCATACTCGAATCCTTTCTTTCTCTCATGTCCCATCTCCAATTTGAGAGGAAATTGTGTTGACTCTGCCATCAAAATATATCCCAAATCAAACCAGTTCTTATTCTTTTTCTCACCATCTCCTCAGTTATCCCTCAGGTCTAAATTACCATCAAATTTATAGGGAAGCAAAAAATCTGCTATCCCAAAACATGTCTTTTTAGCAAAAGGTTAATTTCATGAGAGGGGCTGTGAAGGCCGGGTAGAAGGAAAGTATACACGTGTAAAGGAGAAGTTTTCTCCTTCACTATATATGAAAGTCCTCACCTCCTTATCTCTTTTCAATGGAAAAGGCAAAACTTAATCTGTATACCTTTGTCTAATGTGGCTTCTTTGGTAAACTTCCTAACCTTCCCCTTTCTTCCTCCCAACATTCCTTAGCTAAGATGTTTAAGATGGTAGCCTGAAGCCAAGGAGATAAGTTACTTAGTTTTACTGGGTCTCTCCCATGTACACAGGAATATGTATACATGTTACTATTAAACTTCTTTTTTGACCTTTTCTCTTATCACTCTATCTGATGCCTGTTTATCTGTCAGCCTAGAAGAACCCAGAGGGGTACTAAATGATTTCCTTTGTGCTCCCAACAATTTTTATAAAGATTTATTTATTTATGCATATAAGAACTGGGGGTGTAGGCCAGAGGTGTGGGGTGGTGAGAGTGTTACAGGGCAAGGAGAGGGGCACTCTCGAAACCCCACACCTGCCCTGTTCTAAATGGGTTGTGCCATCCGCTGCATCAATACAAAACATATAGGACCTTTTGTGGAAAGAAACCTCAATACAATTAGAAAAGGCAGAGAAGACAACGAATATATTTTCTAAGTCAAGCACCCAATGTTATCCAACTCCTCATGGGTACAAGTCCACCCAAACGGGATTGGCCCAAAGCAAGTCTCGAAAGCCTGCCACAAGTCTAGAGCAGCTTTTGGCAGGGACCCACACATAAGGGTCAGAAACAGCCAGACAATTCTGGGAGGAACAGAACAAAATCAAAACCAAAATCAACATAGCCATCGTTAACTTCCCCATGGGTCTCTCACCCACATCTCTGTCAATCAGTCCAGGCTAGTGCAGCTTCTTTGCAAGTCTCCCTGCTCCTTGGGCCTCTTCTGGCTTTCCATCCTTCTTCCGTGTCTTCCTGTCTTCTGTGTTCTGTCTCCTCTGTGTGTCCTCTCTGTGTGTGTCTCTCTTCTAAGCTTCTTATATCCTGCTCAGTCCACCCTACCTTGGGTGGGACGGGGAACCTGGGACACACCCTTTTCCCTGGGGACCACCCTGTTACAAGAGGATTCACCAGGGACAGAGCGGGGAGCAAAACAGGCAGATAGACTGAAGTATACTGCTGAGGGGAGCAGTGGGTGAGGCAGGAGAGGCCTGCTGCGTCATGTGGGGATCTCCCTGGCCAGAGATCGAATTTGCGCTGCAGGGGCTCCAGACAGCTTTATAGGCTGAGATTTAACCCGTTGCGCCACCAGGGAGGCCCCCAACAATTTTTAAACTGGGTCATTACAATACTCTCTATCTCCTGAAACTGTTCTTACTTTTACTCTTACTTCCTACAACCTATTCTCAGCAAGCAACCAGAATAATCCTATAAACTGTAACAAACAAAGAAAAAGTTCCTAACTGGGCATGCCCCCAGATTTCATGCAGAAGGGGTAGACAGAAGCACCTATGTCCCTGTCTTTCCCAGAAAGAATCTTATTTGTATAATTTGAAAAGCTGCTGGGAGGGTTTGGCTTCCCACTAGTTTACTTCTGGATGTTTACAAAGGAGAAGTCAAAAAATAAGACTGGTAATATCAATCCATGGCTTAGGGAGTGCTTAGAGACTGTGTGTTTTTGCACTCCTCCCCTTCTTTGTCTCCATTCACTTACTGAAACCTAATCTACCATGTACAAGATGGCGTCTTCAGGAGGTAATCAGGTTACTGAAGGTGGAGCACCCCCCTTATGGTATTAGTGTCTTTATAAAGAAAAAAGAGGGGCCTCCCTGGTGGTGCAACGGTTTAAGTGCAACTATGAAGCTATCCAGAGCCACAGCAGCATGAGTTCCATATCCGGCCAGGGAGCTTCCCACATGGCCCAGCAGACCTCTCCTGCCTTGCCCACTGCTCCCCTCAGCAGTGTACTTCAGTCTACCCGCCTGTTCTGCTCCCCACTCTGTCACTGGTGAATCCTCTCACCACCCTATACCTCTGGCCTCTACCCCAACTTGCATGCATAAATAAATCTTAAAAAAAAAAAAAAGAATTTAAAAAAGAAAAAAAAACATCTTTGCACTCTCTCTAACCTCCTACCCACCACCTGCCTCTCTTCAATGTGAGGACAGAGCAAGAAGATCGCTATCTGCAACTAGGAAGAGGGCTCTCACCAGAACCCAACATGCTGGCAACCTGATAGACTTTCCAGCCTTTACAACTGTTAGAAATAAACGTTTAATTTTAAATTCACCCATCTATGGTATTTTGCTAAAGCTGTCTGAACTAAGACGGATTAACATTGAAAATAGGAAAATTAATTTGACAGTTAGATAATCATTTGCGACTCAGAGTAGGAATTTTCACAACCTAGGGCAGAAACTTGATTAGGAATACTTACTCATGAGTGGTTGGAGGTAAATCACAAAACAGCAAAAGAATAACCTGCTAAGAAGAGCCTGAGAGCCTGCTCTAGACAGGGCATTAGGCCCAGCTTTATGTGATCTGTACAGTCACACAGGACCCTGCACTCGGGAGAATCCTGACTTGGCTTAATGTTCAGATGTCATTGTTTAGAAATTATTAATAATTTTTGAACACGGAGCCCTCCATTTTCATTTTGCACTAGGCTCACAATTATGCAGTAGGTTGTGCAAAGCACTGAAGGGGACTCAAAGTGTTTTATTTATTGCTCATTCACTTATTATTCAACAACAAATGAATGAATTGCCTCTAGTAGTCTCTGGAGACATTATAAAAAGGTGGTGAAATCTCCCAAGAAAATGTTGTTACCTTCAAGAATATTAAAATGTAAATATGGCTGGGCCTCTCTGGTGATGCAGGGGTTAAAGTATCAGTGCAATCAAGCTAATGACAGTCACTGTGGAATGAGTCTGATCCCCTGGCCATAACCCACATGGCACAGCAGACCTCTCCTGTCTCGCCCACTGTTCCCCTCAGCAGTATATTTCAGTAATCTGCCTTTTCTGATCCCCACTCCGTCTCTGGTGAATTCTCTCACCACCCCCACCTCTGGCCTACACCCCAGCTCTTGTATGCATAAATTAATAAATCTTTTAAAAAATGTAAATATAGCTATGATAGAACATTCTTCCTTAACTTCTGAGTAGAAAGGTCTCTACGAGCCCTGCCATTTTATTCAATTTCCTTAAGCCCTAATTTAACTCATCTAAAAAAATGATAATAATAGGGCCTATTCGTAAGTTTGTTAGAAGAGGAATTAAATGAGATCAGGAACATAAGGTACTTAGAATAGTGCAAGGTAAATGGTAAGTGTTCAATAATGTGAGAGACTATGATTAATTTCCAGTAGCTAGCATGGTGCTGTACCATTATAACATGCACACAGTAAAAATTCAATAAAGTGGAGATAAAATGGAAATCTCAGATTAATCTAGTTTGATATATTTTTGTATAAATGAAACAGATATAGCAGATATGACTACATACACACATTCACAGGTATTTAAAACATTAAGCCTAGAAGAAAATATAAAAGGATACTGACAAGTCACCAAGTTGCTAACTATGGTCAAATCTGTGTATTAGCATTTAAGGGGAGAAATTTTTGTTTTGTTTTGTGTTTTATATAGTCTCCTTATTTTAAAAAAACTTGTATTTTAGAAAAATAAAGCAACTGGAATATTCTGAATATGGTGGCCGATAACAAGGTTTATAGTATAATACAATTCCTTCCTTTTAAGAATTAACTACCTTCTGTTCAAAATGTTTTCATTCAATTTCTATCCTTTCAGTTCTGATTCTGCTATAATTTGCTGTGAATAATAGAAAAATCAACTCTTGATCTGCTTAACAGCTTCCTCATTTATAACATGAGGCAATTGAGATAGTGCTTTTTAAGAGTGGACTTTGCCACGTGCTGCTGTCCTGAATGCAGATGAGCAATCAATCCCTCTGATAAATAGGCCAGTTGGGAAGAATCAGGGCCAGGCCGAATCTCCCTGGCCAGTACCTCTGGCCATGAGCAGCTTTGTTTAGGGGTCCTTAGGATATCTGTGCAAAGCAGTTTGAGGTGTAAGCCAAATAAGCAGCAAGTACTGGGGACAGCAACCAGCTCATCCAGTTCAACTGTTTGTATGTAATCAAAGAGATGCCAATGACATGGGCATGTATTGGCAAAGCACCCCACTACTCAGCATAGTGGGGTCCGGGTGGGCTCAGTTCCAGGTAATGCCTTTGTCTTAACTTATAGTGAGTGGATATTTCCTTATATTGAGATGAACTCTTTTAGTGGCACAGATGTTAGCTGTTGGCAGAGTGTGTATGTTCTGAAATGTAGAGTTTCAGTGAGAAAATTTTGATATAAAAATGCAGTATTGGGTTTGAAATTCATTAGCATTAGCATTTGAAATTGCAACATTACATTGAATGTCAATAAAAGAATCGTTATTTAAATACAATTAGCTTAGATAGAAGCATTAAAAAAAACTAATGCTGAGAAACTACATACCAAAAATCAATATAATTGGGCCTCTGTGGGGGTGCAAGGGGTTAAGTCTCAGCCTGTGAAACAATCCTCAGCCACAGCAGCATGAGTTCGATCCCCTGGCCAGCCAAGGAGCTTCCCACATGGCGTAGCAGACCTCTCCTGCCTAGCCCATTGCTCCCCTCAGCAGTGTATTTCAGTCAATCTGCCTATTCTACTCCCCACGCTATCTCGGTGAATCCTCTCACTACACCCCAGTTCTTGTATACATAAATAAATAAAATCTAAAAAAAAAAAAAAAACACGAAAATCAATGTAATATATATGACTATCCTGCCTAAAGTAAATCTATATGGAACCACAATATGAAACCTCAAATAGCAAAAGCAATCCTGAGAAAAAAGTAGAGAAATAGAGGCATCATGTAACTGACTTCAAACTTTACTATAAAGCAACATTATTAAAAATCATAAGATACTGAGACATAAATAGATACATGGATCAATGGGACAGAGTTGAAAGCTAAGATATAAATCCATATAGGTATCAGTAACTAGTCTATAAAAGCAGGCAGGACCATATAATTGGGAGAGTCTATGCAATAAAATGTGTTGGGAAAACTGGGAGCCACACACAAAAGAATGAAGTTGATTACGCTCTAATTCCATGTATAAAAATAAATTCTAAGTGGACCAAAGATTTAGATATAAGGCCTAGAACAACAAAATACACAGAAGAAAAACATTGGTATTATATGTTCTATAATATCAAGAATAAAGATTTTTGGAGACTTTACCACTATGATTAGGGAAATAAAAGCAAAAATAAACAATTGGGGCTAAAGATAAAAAAGCTTAGGTATAGGTGGGGGGATATAAGAAGATTCAAAAGACTTAGCTAATGGGAGAAAATATTCATACGATGTATAATTGACAAGGACTTAATATCAGATAAATAAAAAATACTGAGGTATATACCTCAATAACAGAAAAACAAATAATCTAATTAATAAATGGGCAGCAGATATGAATAGATATTTCACCAAAGAAGATATGCAAAAGGCCAGTAGACAGATGAAAAATGTACATCGTCATCTCTAACAGGAGAGATGAAGATTAAATTGACAATGAGATACCACCATACATCTTTGAGAACAGCGCATATTAAAAAGATTCCCAACAAGAAGCACTAGAGAGGATTCAGAGAAAGAGGGATTCTATTACACTGCTGGTGTGAATGTAAACTGGTGCAGCAATTTTAGAAAGTGATTTGGATTCATCTTCAAAAGGTAAAAATGAAAACACATATGACGCTGCAATCCCACTTTGGGGCATCTATCGAAATAACATGAAACCATCAACACAAACCTGTATACTCTACAACTTTTATTTCAACTCTATTTACAAAGCTATGACAGGGGAGCAACCTCAATGTCCATCGATAGATGACTGGATAAAGAAGATGTGGTATAGCCACACTATAAAATACTATTCAGTCACACAAAAAATGAAATGCAGCCATTTACAGCAAAAGGGAGGGAGTTTAAGGGAATTATTTATAGTAAAGCAAGTTAGAATAACAAAAAAAATACCACTGGGTATTTACATAATGGGCAATTTGACAAAGTAAAACAATTACAAAAACAAGCAGACATTAATAGATTTAATGAGGGCTCAGAGGCAAGAGGGGAGAGAGAGAAAGGGCCAAGAGACTATAAGGGATGGGGCTGGGGGAAAAATAAAACCCCACATACCTTCTGGATGAACAACAAATCTGGAGGCATCCAAATTTCACTGGAAGACAAAGACTTGAATAAATGGACTGACATACCATATTCTGCATGGTGATTAGTATTCCTCTATTGTTTCTTAAATACAAGAATTTAATATAATTCAAAGAAGACTAACAGAGGTTATTAATTAGGAATAACTTGGTTGAAAAATATGTGGACAAACATGCCCTAAAGTTAAGTGATCACGCTTACAGGGTTTCATAGGGTACTTTGATATGAGTATCATCTTCCTAAGGTCTTTAACTGTGTTTTTCTACATATTCAGAATTGATCAAGTTACCCACCACTATTTCATAGTAATCAAACTCACAAAACCTTGAGGCATTAGCTGGACATTAAGGATATAAATTTCCCCAATTATTTCAAGAACTGTTATTGGCTATTGGGAATACTGATAAGCAGCATACATAATAGTTGGCTTATGATAGTGCAATCGGAGCAACAGGAGGCTGGTTGGGAGGTTATTTCATCCAAATTCCATTAAAGCCTGGTGACTGCCCTGCAACTGAGTACCTTTTGTTCATGTCTGCCAAATAAAATGCCTGTTCCACTTGGACAAGGCCAGATAACCAACAAATTTTCTTTCCCAAACTTCAAGCTCTGTTAACACAGGCTGTTTTTCAAACAATTTACAAAAAAATTGTTAGATTTCTAACCTTTCCAAATGAGGACCTGATCAATTCTAAAGGACTGTTAAATTAAAATACAGGAGGGGGCACTTTTTAACAAGGGAGGGAAACTTGTCAATCAGTTGTGGTCACTTTTTTCAGTACTTTTGTTTAAATGTGGGCCCATAGGTTACTGAATTTATGGCTGTCATACACGTTAGAGATCACCTAATCTCATCCCCATTTTCATGAAAAAAACAGAAGTTCAGTGAGTTCGAATGATTTAAAATCACTTGGCTAGACCCACAAAAGATCAGCTCTCCAGCCTTTAATCATTTCATTCATCGTATTTTCACAGTAGGAAACATTAAAGTAAAAATCACTAGCAGATAGGTAATCTGGCCACCCTACTTTTAGAAACCTTGTAAATTATTCAATTCCTTATATTCCGCCCAAGGGAGAGACATTTCAACTCATTCCACAGAAACCAGAAGTGTTAGAAAATAGTGCCAAGAGATCTTTTTTTAGATCACTGAGTACCTAATGAACTGACCTGGACTAATCCTGCCTCATTTCATTAAAGGGAAAATGTCTGTATGTCAGCTGAGTTTCGAGGCCTTTTCAAGGTGCCCATAATCTCTGTTAGCGTCGCAGGTTTTCAGTGCGGCCCTCACAGGTGGGTGTCACAGTCAGTCACAGCAACTGGTCCCTGGCAATTAAAAACCGGCGAGATGCCGAGGGGCATAGAAGATTTTCCTGTAACTTTGATTACGGGAGAGAAATGTGTGATTTTACTCAGGTACGGCAGGAATAAATTCGGAAATGGAGACCAAGAGACCTACGTGGAGGAGGGGAAAGAAGCGCGAGAAGAAAGGGAAAGGCCTTTTCTCCGGTGACGCGCGGTCACGAGCAGCTCTCCCGACGTGGGCGCGCGCCATTGGCGGAGCGCGAGCTGACGTCTCTGCAGTCGCCCGGGCGCGAACGGCGGCAAGGGCGGCGCCGCACTGGAAGTTGGTGAGGCGCGCGCGCTCCCGCGGCCCGCCACGCCCCCGCCCTCCGCCCGCCAACCCGCTCGTCCAGTCGCTCTTCGCGCCCAGTTGGCCACGCCCCCTCCACCCCCGCTCCTCCTCCACCAGACCGGCGGCGCGCGGAAAGCGCGTCACGTGACGACTAGCCCCGCCTCTTCCTCTCGGTCCCATATTGAACTCGAGTTGGAAGAGGCGAGTCCGGTCTCAAAATGGAGGTAAAACCGCCGCCCGGTCGCCCCCAGCCCGACTCCGGCCGTCGCCGCCGCCGCCGGGGGGAGGAGGTATTAGGGGGAGAGTGGGGGGTTGATGGGTAGTGGCCGGCGTGGGGGGGCCTGGCTCGGTGGGAGCGGGGAGGCCGGGTGGACTGGGTCGGCTGTCCCGCGCTCTGCGTTGAGACGGGCGGTGGGAGGGGGAGGGGAACGGGCCTCCGAGGCCTCCTTGGAGCCTCTCGCCCGCCTCATCCTCTCCTTCGGCTGCACGGGTGGCCCCTAGTAGTAGCGGCGTGGCCGGGGAGAACCTCGGGAGGGACGCTGGCCCGCCGGCCGCGCGGCCTCGGATGTGAGGCCGAGGGCGGCATGGCGCGCCTCGGCGGGAGCGGTTGGGAGGAGGCGGTGGGGGAGGGGAGGGGACGAGCAGGCACATCCGGGCGAGCGAGCAGGCGGGCGGCGGCCACATTGACATTGATCCGCTGCCGCGTTACGAAATGGCGCATTGGCCCGCAATGGCCGCCGCTTCGCCGCCGAGAAAGAAAGCGCGGGATTGGAAGCTAGAGGGAGGAGGCGGCTCGGCAGAAAAAGCCGCAAATTGCCTCGAAGCTTGGGGCGTAGTGTTTTCGCCGAAGTTCTACCGGCGCGTTTCTAGGCCTCACAGATCTCTCTCTAAGACAACGAGGATTCAGTTTTTGTCAGGTTTTTTGGGCAGCACTCAGTTGAAAATAGGAAAAAGTGTGTGCTGCTTTAAAATACTTTCTCACCGTGCCTCATCAGAGTACTCGTAATTTTACATAGTCTCGTGCCATGTGCGTGAAGTATGCTCACGATCAGTTTGCTGTATATGGGACCAGAATTTTTTAATCACCATTTTTCTTACTCGCATGGGTCCACTGATTGTAGTTTCTTAGCTTTTTGTTGTAGACTATTGCAACCGTAGTTGAATTTCTCATTTGTTTGAGATGATTTTATGTGGGTTATAATTGATTTTGTCAAGCTTGTATTGTCAATTAGTTGTATTTAATAGTGGGAAAACAAAACTAAGTGCTATAAGAGCTTAGGCTATTAATTTGACGTTTTCCCCCAGCTCCTGGCACTTTTCACATTAAATGCCTACTTTGAGGAAGACAAATGTTATCCTCTTACAGACTTCGGACCCAAAAAAATCTCAATCCGTTTATTAAATGCCAGTAAATAGCATCAAAGAACGAATTAAGTTGTAAACCGTTGAGGCCTCATCTTAAATTTTTTTGGTAACAATTTCTGGCTTACTGTGTTCCGTTTATTTTAAGCTATATATGCTATACTTAAGTGCAGTTTGGGCTTGTGAGCCTCTAGAGTGTTTTCGAAATTTTCGCTGTGTGGTATAAGTGCAGCTGTGTGTTTGCAGCTTATAAAGTGTAAAATACAAATGGTAACAAAAAATTGGTGAATTTTTTATAGGTTTTTTTTGATGGGGGAAAGATTTTTTTATATAGAGACAGTTCGCATCTTGATTTGTTTGAAACCAGTGGATTTTTCTTAATTTTCGGCTCAGAACTTTTAAGTTGTACTGGATAGCTTGTGCTTTAAAATGTTGGGGTGTGTGGAACTGCGGAGGGAAGACATGAAAAGAAATAGCATGGATAAAATAATACAGCATTTTTTGGTTTCTTAGAAAATGGTTTATCAATAGTAACTTCTGGACTACAGACACTTTTTTTTTTGGCCATTCTGGAATCCTCTAGGTCTTCAATTTAGTTGAAGTGATAAATGTCATTTGAATGATTGGTTATATATATTTTCTTTGTATCAACTTTAATCTGTTGACTTGTGTGATTGTACTGAAATTTTTAGCTGGGCAATTTTTAATGTTACAGAAATTTGATACTGGTAATTATAGCAGATGCATGGGTGCATTTTTTACCTTTTCTTCAGCAGTTAATCTCAGAAAGATAACTGAACTGTATTGGTTTGTTTCTTCAGGGCCATGATCCAAAGGAACCAGAGCAGTTGAGAAAACTGTTCATTGGTGGTCTGAGCTTTGAAACTACAGATGATAGTTTAAGAGAGCATTTTGAGAAATGGGGCACACTTACAGATTGTGTGGTAAGTAACTAAAGGAACAAAAAGGATCTTTAGAAGGGTTAAAGGACCTAAAAAAGTATTACAATGCTTTAAATTTTGATTTTGTAGGTGATGAGAGACCCTCAAACAAAACGTTCCAGGGGCTTTGGTTTTGTGACTTACTCTTGCGTTGAAGAGGTGGATGCAGCGATGTGTGCTCGGCCACACAAGGTTGATGGGCGTGTAGTGGAACCAAAGAGAGCTGTTTCTAGAGAGGTATTTTAATGCAACCATGTTGTATAACAGTACATGTGGAGTTGTTAGGAAAAATTGTTTTGTTTTTTGACTTTTTCTTTTTTCTTTTTTTTTTTGGATAGGATTCGGTAAAGCCTGGCGCCCACCTAACAGTGAAGAAAATTTTTGTTGGTGGTATTAAAGAAGATACAGAGGAATATAATTTGAGAGACTACTTTGAAAAGTATGGCAAGATTGAAACCATAGAAGTTATGGAGGACAGGCAGAGTGGAAAAAAGAGAGGATTTGCTTTTGTAACTTTTGATGATCATGACACAGTTGATAAAATTGTTGGTAAGTAGCATTTTATTGGAATTTGGGAAAACTGTTCTACACTAAATTTTACTAAATTACACTTTTATATTGTGTATAATGGCATATAAATTATATGGTTCCATGTTCATGAAGTGACTATACCTGTATAACCGGCCTTTAGATAAAGAAATGTTAACATCCCAGAATATTTCCTCATCCCCACTCAAAGTCATTATCTTCTTGATGGGCTTAATGAGTTCTTTAATGATAAAGGATATCATTTACATGTGGTTTTTTTCCAGACATCACATAACTTGTTTGTTTGTTTGATTAAAAAAAATTTTTTTAGTTCAGAAATACCACACTATTAATGGGCATAATTGTGAAGTGAAAAAGGCCCTTTCTAAACAAGAAATGCAGTCTGCTGGATCACAGAGAGGTGAGTAGTACCATATATGCAAACATTGTCGATGTGAGTGATGTTTATAAGATTCTTAACGATCTTCCTTATGTGTGTGTTAAAGGTCGTGGAGGTGGATCTGGCAACTTTATGGGTCGTGGAGGGAACTTTGGAGGTGGTGGAGGGAACTTTGGCCGTGGTGGAAACTTTGGTGGAAGAGGTAGGCTGGTTATTTTTAGTTCTTAATTCATGTCTACCTAAAATTTATTGGTGGGTTGAATATGTATATGTGTGTGTGTATGTGTATATATACACACACACACTCTCTCTTAACGCATACCTTGTTTTTCTTCAGGAGGTTATGGTGGTGGAGGTGGTGGCAGCAGAGGTAGTTATGGAGGAGGTGATGGTGGATATAATGGATTTGGAGGTGATGGTAAGGGTTTTTTTAATTGATAATTTTGATTGCTTATGTACTTAATTGAAAATTAAGTATGCTTTTCTAATTTCAATCAAAACTAACACCATAGACTTTTTCCCCAAGATAGAACATTAGCTCTTTTTGGTTACTAACATTGTGCTTAGCATGTGAAATGCAATTTGAATTGTTTATGTCTAGGTAATAAGTTTACTGTTTTTCTTAATGAGTTTTTTTAAAGATTTTTTTCAATATTAAAGGATATTTAAGCAATTGATCTTGATTCTTGCCAAGATTCTTGCTGTTCTGTTACCAGGTATCGTTAGGCTTACGAGTATTTGACTCAACTCACTGGCATTTTTCTAGTTGTTTAAACATAGTAGCCATTCATTTATGGTTTTGTTACCCGATTTACTTTTTTTTTTTTTTTAAGGTGGCAACTATGGTGGTGGGCCTGGTTATAGTAGTAGAGGAGGCTATGGCGGTGGTGGACCAGGATATGGAAACCAAGGTGGTGGATATGGTGGAGGCGGAGGAGGATATGATGGTTACAATGAAGGAGGAAATTTTGGAGGTGGTAAGCGTTTACTTGTTTTCACTGTTTAAAACTATTTGTAGTTTTATTGTCGATGTCTAAAAATGTTTAAGTGTAGCATTTGGTCAAACCTGGTGTGGTTTTTTTGTTTTTTTTTTTTTAAGATTTATTTTTTGTATTTATGCATATAAGAACTGGGATATAGGCCAGAGGTGGGGATTGTGAGAAGAGTCCCCAGAGACAAAGTGGGGAGCAGAACAGGCAGATCTACTTAAAATACACTGCTAAGGGTAGTGGCACAGAAGAAAGGAGAGGTCTATTATGCCATGTGGGTCATCTCCTTGGCCAGGGATTGAATTCAGGCCACAGCAGTGATAGCTTGAGAGCACTAAGACTTAACACCGAGGCCACCAGGGAGACCCCAGACCTTGTGTTCTGTAATAATAGGAAAGGATCAGATTGGTGGGTAGTTAGATTTTATTTATGCATGTAAGAACTAGGTGCAGGCCAGAGGTGCAAGGGGTGAGAGGATTCACCAGAGACAGAGTGGGGAGCAGCAGGTGAGACATGAGAGATCTGCTGCGTCTTGTGGGTCAGCTCGCTGGCCAGGGATCGAACTCATACTGCAGTGGCAGGTTGTAGTTTGATAGTGCTGAGATTTAACCCCTTGTGCCACCAGGGAGGCCCTAAATTGACTTTTTGTTACCTTTTTAATTCTTTTATGATTTTTAAATGGATATTTACCTGTAATTTCTGTAATTTCTGTAATTTTACTTTAAGGCACTTTTTAAAGCCTGACAGATGAAAACTGTAAACTGAATTTGCAGTTAAAATGAGTAGTGTCATCTCTGTTTTAGGTGACAATTGCTGAGAGTAGATTGCAAAATAAAAAAAGTCGTTAACTCTTTCAGCAGTGATTTAGAATAAAACCTTGTTAATTGATTTTGAGGTTATATTGCATTAAAATTACAGTGAATCAAACACTTATGATGGGTATCAGTGGTGTGAAAGAGGGACCATGTACTAAGGGGGTAGCACTTAACACAATGTATGCAGGAAACGTATTTATACGTTTTATGTTGACTGGTAGTAGAGCGCGGGGCACGTATTAATACATTTTTTATAGACTAGCGGTAGAATGCGGGTAACGTATGAATATGTACATTTTCATACTTAAGAAATTGGCAAAAATGGCCCCGCGCCACCTGTTAGCACGCGATAAAAACTACCCACAAACTGTGTTAATATAAACAAAATATGACAACCGTCTAGATACATCTTTTGCTGGCTTTTACTTAAGCCTGAGCTCTATTGGTAGTTCTATGCTTCTGGTAGTTCTATAAAATAACTTTTCAAAGGACTGCATGCATGTAATGATGACGTGACTGTTAAAAATTAGAGGAAATTAATTACTCTGTAGGTCAGCCACAAATAGAAACCTTTGTAATTTCAGGTAACTATGGTGGTGGTGGGAACTACAATGATTTTGGAAATTATAGTGGACAACAGCAATCAAATTATGGACCCATGAAGGGGGGCAGTTTTGGTGGAAGAAGCTCGGGCAGTCCCTATGGTGGTAAGTATTTTTTTTCCTTTAAAATTACTTCATAACTTCCTGAATCTGAAAACCTGTGTGCATTTCTTCTAAAAACTTAAAATGTATTTCCAGGTGGTTATGGATCTGGTGGTGGAAGTGGTGGCTATGGTAGCAGAAGGTTCTAAAAATTCAGCAGAAAGGGTAGGTATCTTTAAATTTCTATCATGATGATAAAGAGAATATGTGGTACTGTTCACTGAGTGTAATAATTTTTTTATCCTGTATTATTCAACAGGCTACAGTTCTTAGCAGGAGAGAGAGCGAGGAGTTGTCAGGAAAGCTGCAGGTTACTTTGAGACAGTCGTCCCAAATCCATTAGAGGAACTGTAAAAATCTGCCACAGAAGGAACGATGATCCATAGTCAGAAAAGTTACTGCAGCTTAAACAGGAAACCCTTCTTGTTCAGGACTGTCATAGCCACAGTTTGCAAAAAGTGCAGCTATTGATTAATGCAATGTAGTGTCAATTAGATGTACATTCCTGAGGTCTTTTATCTGTTGTAGCTTTGTCTTTTTCTTTTTCTTTTCATTACATCAGGTATATTGCCCTGTAAATTGTGGTAGTGGTACCAGGAATAAAAAATTAAGGAATTTTTAACTTTTCAATATTTGTGTAGTTCAGTTTTTCTACATTTTAGTACAGAAACTTTAACAAAATGCAGTTTTGAAGGTGTTTCCTTGTGAGTTAACAAGTAAAGAAGATCATTGTTAATTACTATTTTGTATGAATTTTGCTAAAGTTAACTGTAAAGAAACACCTGCTGACTTGCAGTTCAAGGGGAATCTATTCTCCCCATTTCCAAACCATGAAATGAATGGGCACTGACATGTGGAGAGAATAGATATTTGTATGTTTGCAATGTGTTTTAGATAAATAGAATTGGGTATTTAAATTAGCATACTTGTGAATTTAATAGCATTAAGATTTACCTTCAAATGAAAACTCTCAAAATTTCTATTTGGTTTTTGTGCATTTTCTTTCAAAATGTAATCATATGATTTTAGTGTGTTAGCTTTGCTGAGAGTCCTAGCTGTGTTTGGAACATCTCCATTATACATTTGCCTTGGTCACATGTGAACTGCTGCCATAGTTTTGAGTGTAAAGAATGTCTGCTGCCCCGTTTAAATTCTGGAAAGGGTAGTGGATGTTTTCCCTTTCCTCCTACCTTAAAAACCATTCTTTAAAATAACTTTCAAAATACAGAACCACTAAGCTGCTGTATCTGAGCAAATTAGTGGCTACTTTTCCTTTTTTAAAGCACAAGAGGCCCATAAGTCTTCAGTTATTTTCCTTGGTTTAATATATTTTTTTGATACAAGCTCTCAGAGTAAGAGAATAAAAAATCATGCATTGTTGAACACTTAACTGGCTGGCATGCTTTCCTGTTTGTACCCTCTACGTTTTACTGGATAAAACCAAGGATAGTCTAAGGTATAATCATCCCAAGCGATTTATTGCAGTAGAAATGTAGCAGTTGCTTAGTACAAGTTATTTCCCAAAGACCTGAATTCAAATTTGGATATTTTTGAGTTCTTAAATCCCCCAAAGTACATACTGATACTCCATGTGTATGCTTGAATCTAAATCATGTTGGTTTAAGTTAATTTGTCCGGAAGACCCTGACTGAGAAGTTGTAGAGCATAAGGTCACACATACATAACCACCACCGTCTACTGTTTTGCGCCAGCTAGTGCTTACAATTTTCATTCGAGCTCTAAGTATGTGCCCTGCTGTTATTCATTCTTTGGCAGTTGAACGTTGAATTGGAGATTATTTTTGTTCTAAGGAGTACTAAGCAAAATAAGCAATAAAAAGGGGAATGGGGCGCGCTAGTGTTTGAATATGCTCTCTTGTTCTAATTCTGTGCATTATTAATACTTGGATGCATGCAATGCCAGCATGGAAATCGGTCTTCACAGATACTGCAGTTTTCCAGAAAAAACACTCACAAACCAATAAATGTAACAGACAACATTCCATTTGTTAATGGACATATGTGAATAAGCAGCATAGAAAATAGGCTATTAGAAACTGGTTAAGTCCTTCAAATTCAAGTGTGGTATATAAATGGACACTGTCAATGTTCATGACTTAAACGTGGGTACCTGGTCAAAGTAATGCTTGGGAAACATTAAAATTGAGCTAAATTGTCTCAAGTTCTTTTATTCATATAATAAAGGTTGAAGGAATGGGGGAGATCAACATATCCTGTTTCTATGTTTGTGAAATTGTTTGACACAACCTTGACAGTATCCTTTAATGACATGGAGTTAATTGTACTGTTAACAAACTTTCTATGTTCTGGAATTAGTGTGTAATAGTGAAAACATTTTCAGTAAGTTGTTGTTTGCAGCCTATAAGCAGGTGAAGTCTGTGTATGTGACCTGTTTATAAGTTGTATTAGCTTAGTTCTTGTGAACAGTGGAAAAGTAAGCCATGAGGAGAGCGTTTAACCAGCTTTAAAGGACCTAAGATGTGCTTTTTAAGCACAGTGTGGATCAAAGACTCACTAAGACAGGACTTCAGCAGCCTTTTGAGTATGGACAAGTCAGCATAAATAATGACAAGGCAGCAGCAAGAGCTTCAACTACAGAGAAGTGAAGGCATAAGATACTATGATGATAGTGAGCGACTTTTCAAAAGCTAGTTAAATCTGCTTATTACAACTGAAATATCGAAGAAAGTCTAGCAGGAAGGAGCTTCGCCTTTTGGAACTTCAATGAGAGATAGTTGCCACAGTCACTAGGTCTAGCATTTAGACCTGCAAGGAAGGGCAATAAGCATTAGGTAAGGCTTGAATTTGAATTTTTTCACTAATTAAAGAGTAATTTTTTGTAAAGCAAGGTAAGAGTAATCTTTTTGATTTGCAGGTTGAATGAGAACACAACTTGCCTAAATGAGGAATGTCTTTCCTACCATCTTAAATACGAAGGTTTCTGGCTGGGTAAGGTTTGTAGCTCACAGTAAAACCTGATGACACCATTTGCTTCCTTACAAATTTATATTAGGTATTTAAAACATACAGGTAGATGGCAAAATTGTTCAGTTTGAAAACCTCACTTGGAACTACATCCAACACATTATAAACAGTTTTTGAAATTTCCCTTTAGTAACCAGGGGGTGTTCATCTTGAGTCAGATGTGGCCCCCCCCATGTATACAATTTATTGTTGGTGTCTTTAGGGTAAAGTCCATTTTGATAAAGGATAGCTCACATTTTGAGAACATTTTTTTTTTTTGTAATATACATGACTTGAAGCAGACACTCAAAACTCTCATCCTTATTCTGGGGAAAGCGTTTTTGTTATGATACAGCTGTAAAATGGTCTCATAAGTTCTCACATATAAATTCATTTGGGGGGAGTCCTGGGGGGTTGGTTTAGTCTAACTAGAAAACGTGGGGTTCTGATCCCTCCTTTTGAAAGACCTAAAAAGTGAGATCAGTAACTGTTGAGGTCAGTTGCTGGTCATTGATAAAAGAGGTATTGCTGCCCCAGGCAGGTTAATTGAGATTTGATATTCGCATTTAAAGCACTTGGTGAGAGGGAAGGGGAAGAAGACATGCTTAAAATGTTTCTAAACCACAAATCAACTTACTACATGAACAGCAGGCAGTTGGCCAGAGCTTATTCTCAGAAAATGTTTGGTTCTGTTTCTGTACCTAAATCAGGGCTGAATTACTACACATGGACATAAAATGTAGTGTTGAAAAGGTAATAGCCTTTTAATAAACTTTACAACATGGTTTTAGTGAAGCGAATTTCCTAAGATAGGAAAAACTTTCTTTTTAAAGGCATTGTTCTTTCCAGTACATCTTAATTCTTTATAAAATAAAATGATTTTTACTTAAATAGTTTCACTGTCGTTTCTGAAAATTACTATGTTCCCTCAAGTCAGCGCCACTAAATGAAAATGTCATAAGGGGCAAAATGAGGCAAACTTGAACTGATTTTGTTGAACTGCATAGGTTACTGCTTTCTACACTAAACTTGCCCCCAAAAAACTAAAGACAGAAATTTGGTAATAGTGTTAAGGAACTAAGGAATTGAAAAGGGCTTTGATTTTATGGTATATAGACTACAGTATATACAATTTGGAACATTTTTAATGATTTGGAGTACTAGTAATGTCACAAAGTAGCTTGCAAATGTGCCAGGGGTAATGTAAGGATTGATAGTCCAATCAAAATTCCTTTTAAATTTCAATGTTTTCTGATTTTTAAGAAGAGGTGGTCTGTAATGGATTCAAATGTTTGATTTGTAGCATAATGAAATGTTTACAGAAAGATAACTTTTTTTCATTAAAGTATTTTTAGAAATGTGTGTGTTATTTTGTCGCTTCGTGGTGTTTGTGACAATTACAGGTGATTATTTACTAATAAAATCAACAGGAAACTTGGAGTGATCCTTTAAAATCAGTTAATGAACAAAGGAAAACAGGAATGGTGCATGTCTCAGGGATTGTCTGAAACATGATATGCTTGGGTGACACATGAACCAGTTGTGGGAACAAAACGGGTATGTGAAAAGAGTAAACTGGAAGGTGAAATGGTGTCACAGACAAGAGCTATTGTAGGCCCTTGAATATTGACTGTTTTAAGGGAAAAAAAATTGGCCAAACATTAAAGGATCCCTGCATTTGGTGTAGCTTATGGTCACATTTTCCAAGAACCTAACAAAGTAAAAGTGAGGACTTAAGACACTTTGGGTTTCTTAATTTCGATGGGCAGTGGATGAATTCAACATTATGGGGTAATGTGGGCCAGGAGGAAACTCAAAATCTGGTCAAACGAGTGCACTGTAGCATCTGAAAAGTAAACCATCTACTAGAAATGGTAAGATTTGTGAGCTAGGATTTTGACTGATGTAAGTTCTTTATAGCACAACTAAAAGTTTTTAGAATTAGCATGTTAAGTAGAAAATTTAAAAGGCAAGTGAGGCTTTTAGGATTGCAAGACATTTGTGTTTAACATTGGTTTTCTGGTATGCCTTTAATATTTTGTGTAGTTATTTATTTAATGCCTTGTACAGGCCAGTTTGAGCCCAAAGTAAGGACAAGGGTGCACTTGATTTCCACCAAAATATGTGTATTTTATCAATAGAAATAAAGTGCAAAATACACAAGCAGCAAGATTAAAAAATTGTGACCTTGCATTTACTCGACACTGCAATTGAAGTTTTTGAAGACTTACTGGTCCTGTTTAGTATATTAGGTGGTTGAAGTACCAGGGAATATGGGAGAGTAAAGTGATAGGTAAATTTACTTACATTTTCAAAGATAATCAGGTAATGGCAAACGCGTTAGGCTGCATCCATGTGATGGCTACCTGGGCACAATACTGAAAGGAAATAGGAATTGACTTACAAAATTATGAGAATGTGGATATATGTAATGTGTAAAAAAGTTAAGCTTTAAAAACAAGGTGAAGTAAATTATATAGTGATAATTAGTAAAAAGCTTGCAATCACAAATCAAGGAATTCTATCGAACGTTATAGCTGAAAGTCATACAGAGGTAATTTTCATTAAAAATCACTAGTTCATGCATTCTGTTGACAGAACTGTTGAATAGACTAAAAATAAGTTTTTTTTTTTTATTTAATCTCAACCATCTCAACACCTTTAATAGGAAAATGGAACTATTTGATGCTTATACAAAGGTTTTGCTTGCCAGTAGTTTTTTGAGAGTTTGGGCTAGGTACTTGGGGTTTCTTACGCCGTGCTCCACTTTGGGATTGGTAACAGATCCCTCAGGTTTTTTATGAAAGTACTTAACCACATTGAGAATAGGTTTCAAAAGTTTAATTTAGTAATAAAGGTTTTTGAAGTTGTGATGCATAAATTATATTTTGGGATACCTGGCAACCCTAACTTGTTCAAGTTTTGATTTCAACTGTCAGTTACTGTGTATGTTGTAGTTGTTGCCTATAGTGAATGTTAACTTAGTGAAAAAAAGGAAGTAACTCCCAATCAAAATTCTGACCTAAATTTCATCTGATTGCTTACTGCTTTTACCTAATTCCCCTGGTAAAGTACATTTAATACCTGCCCTCCTTTATACAAATCTGAAGATTAAACGTGACAATGGGCTTGAAGACCTTAACCTAGTGTCTGGTTCATAGTCTAATAAAAGTATTCGTAATCATGGCTCCTGTCAATATGCTAAAGCATACCAAAATTTAATGAATGACAAATTGATTATGCCAATGTTTAAGTTTTTTTTCCTCTGCATAGAATTGAAATTTAATGTTTTCTACATTATTCTGGCCCCAAAAAGAATTAAACACCAACTGATAGGTGAAATTGGCCTGTTAAACATCTTTAAAATAGGAAAGAACATATTTGAGACTTAAAAGCAAAAAATAGGGGTTTGGGAAGTATTATAGGCACACTTTTTTTTTTTTTTTAAGGTTTAATGTGCAGAAGAACTGGGACGTAGACCAGAGGTGCAGGGAATGAGAATTCACCAGAGTGGGGAGGAGAACAGATGGATCCATTGAAATACACTACTAAGAGGAGCAATGGGCAAGACAGGAGAGGTCTGCGCCTTGTGGGTCAGCTCCCTGGCAGTGGCTGGTGATAGTTGGACAGTGCTGAGACTTTAACCCCGAACCACCAAGGCCCAGTATAGCACACCTTTTGAAATTAGAAACATTCAAGTAATTTTTTAACAATTGGGCAGCCATTTAATCTGACAACAGATTGAAGCTCTAGTATTTCAAGTCCAGATCAAGAAAGGTGAAAATTTGGGATTTTTAAGTAACGAGTAAGTGATTGCTATATTCAATAGCCAATTCTACAGAATGCAGTGTATTTAGTATTTCAAAGTAATGTTTGGGGGACTGGAAGGTTTCCTTGAAAGAACTCAGCTAACTATTTTGAAATTTGACTTTTTAAAAGAATACATGTGACTGAAGGCATCTGCCAGGGTAGTAGTTTGTTCTGATCTGTCCAGAATTTCTCTTCTCAATGAATTCCAGGTGCTCCAGATGAGGATGCTGTTAACATTTTTACCACAACCCACCTGCAACTCTCACCCAAAATTTCATATTACTCAAGATCTGAGATTTTTGGCTAAAATAGAAATGGAGTATCTTCCAGTGATTTCATCACCAGCACTATACTAGGTCTCAACCAAATGAGAAAGGTCAACAGCACAATCTTCACATTTCACTCTCTGGATCATTAGTCCTTGAAACCATTTTCAGCCTTGAGCCTTTCAATCTTCTGAATCAAATTCCCTTAAGCTAATTGGACTGATTTCTTTCATTTGCAACCAAAGACGACCTAACACGAGGCTTGAGAAAACACCCAATCATAAAGTGCTTACAGTGAGTGAAGCACTGTACTTTTTGTGGAGTAAGTCACTTACCCTCCATAGGTGAGGAAGCAGCCCTGAAAGTGCTTTGAGTTACTGGAGGTCATTCTAGGAAAACGACAGCAGCAAGCCTAAGTGGGCTGGCTCTGTGGACGCCACCATTTTGGCTCTAATGGACTGACTGGACACTGATTTGCATCTAGTGCTTGATATCCTTAACCTTAAGATGCAGCTCCATTTCCACACTTTAAAATATGAGACAAACATCTGCTTAGATGAAAAGAACAGCAGATTGTTGTTGTGAATGAGTTAGTAAGCAGGAACAGCATTCATTTTATGTTTGATCTTTCAAATATGTCTAAAATTGAACTGACTTACCCACCTAGACCTCCTCTTAATCAGTCTTTCCCATCTCTGGACAACTCAGTTATTAAAAAAGTTCAATTCCTTGCTTTTTTTACTGTCTTTCCCAATCCTTCCTTTTCTGGCATAATATAGTATGTCTACTAGTTCCAGGAGGAATGAGATTTCTGTTTTATCCTCCAAACAATGCCTAGCACATAGTAGGCATACATCTATTGATGTGAATAAATGATCGATTATGTTTCATGTCAAGATACAACAATTCCCTTGGTTGAGATGTACCTGCTGAGATATTGAAGAGGTATCTTGATATATAAAATTTATAAATCAAATATCTTCTCTATAGTTCAGTGTAAAATTCTTTTCATATTTTCAATGAAAACATTCTGAAAATACAGAACACCTAAATGTTCTAAACATATTGTCATGGGAGATACTGTGAATAAACTTGAACTCCAAAAAATAACAGTCATAATATTCCTTTATTAGTACCAGCTTTTCAACTAATTTTTTTTCTTGCCAGAGCTAAACAATTTAATATAAAAAAGCCATTTTTTATTCAGACAGTATTTATAAAAAAGTACATAGTGGTTAGTTTTGCATCAATTTTCTTTTAGCCAGATGTCATATATAAATCTATGAATGTAACAAATGAGATAACAGTATAAATAAGAAGTTTTTGTAGTATTTACACTTATATAGAAACTAGTCCAAATGGTGCTCTGAGAAATTAAGTTTGCAGTTACAGTGAAACTACTGATTCAGCATACTGATAACTTATTTTAATGCTTTTGAAAGTTTGTATTCTACACTAGTTTTGACTATAATTTTGCATAGAATTACTTATAAAGTATATTTCTGTATTTCACATCACAGTAGGAGCTTTTAGTATAAACAGTACAAAAAAAAAAAAAAAAACCTCGCTCAGGAAAAGGTAGGTCATCCAAAATCTAGCTTTTCTTAACATCTGGCTTCTTACTTTTGGGAACAAGGAATACATTTCCATCTCTTGTTTGCTGCAGGGAGTACTCACTAGGAGAGTAAGGTTTTCCATCTTCATCACGTAGCATGCTGAAGACTTCAAGATATAAGGTGCTGAGTTGTTTTTTCAGTAGATGGAGGCTTTTGTCATTTTCTCCTTTTTCTTTGAGCAATTTTTCCTTTTCATCTTTTAAATGATCCAAATCTTGCTCCAGTTCTACTATGTTTTCCAGTTTTCTTTTTCTGCAATTCTGTGCAGCCACTTTATTCTTACCCCTCCTTCGTATATCTCGAATTAATGCAAGTTGAGCCTCATTGAATTGCTCCTTGGACATCATTTCATTGAAGTCATCAACAGGGAGGTTAATGATTTTTTCTACAGGGAATGGGATCTGGAGAGCTTTTGCTCTGAGCTCATCTCTTGTGAGATGAGCTTCCAAGCGGCTTGAATGCTTGTCTTTTGTGAATGAGGTTTTCCGATGACCAGGACTTCCAGGCAAATCTTTCTTTGGTGTGTTTTCACACTGGGCATCACACACCGGAGCTCTATGCCCCGGAGACTCTGACAGTGGTTGGACCGGATCCCCAGAAGACTGTACTGGCTGTGTTTGGAGACCATTCTGTTGGACTCTTGCAGGGACACTATCTGTCTCTTCCATCTCAGAATCACTGAAGCCAGGTGGGGTGTCTCCATAGACAGAAGATGCCACTGAGTGTTCTGGTGAGGCCATGCTGGGGCTTGTGTTCAGTGAAATGCCAGAGTCAGAATCATTGAATTCTGCTGCACTTTCAGGGTGGTTTGGGTTGAAAGCTTTACAAAGGGACAGATCAGAGACATCGATGGGCCCATTCAGAAGTTCAGAGATTGATTGGCTTAAAGCAGCAGAGAAGGGCACACTGTTGCTGGGCTCTGCTATGAAAGCAGAATAAAATTCATCACCAAAATCTGTGTGTGCTGTGGCATCTGAATTTAATGAGTTCACTGGCAACTGGTTGGGATCTTCTGTGGAGAGAATGCTGCTGAAGGAATCCTCAAAAGCATTGAGGAAATGTGGACTGCAGTTACCTACTTCTTTTTCCAGTGAGGGGATTGATGATGAATAAAAATGATAATTGTCAATTTCTGTTAGTTTGGTTTCTGGACTTGGAACCGTACTAGTCTCAACCAGCTTGTCATTTTGAATATTAAGACACTGCATAGAAAAAAAGTTTATGCTATATAAGTCAAAGTGAAATATTTGAGTATCTGATAATCTGTATCTGATGGTAAATTCTCCCCATCCCAATTTTAATCTCTCTCCAATATCGTCTATGATTCAGAGGCAGTATTTCATGCCTAAGAATATGTATTTTCAGAGTTCCTAGATCAGACTTCAGGTTTGTAACTTGATCTCTCTGCAAGACATCCAGCCCTTTTTTTTTAAAAAAAAAAAAAGACTTATTTACTTATGCATACATGAACTAGGGTGCAGGCCAGAGGTGTGGAGGTGGTGAGAGGATTCACCAGAGACAGAGTGGGAAGCAGAACAGGCAGATCTACTCAAGTACACTGCTGAGGGGAGCAGTGGGCGAGGCAGGAGAGGTCTGCTGCACCCGCTGGGAAGCTCCCTGTGTGGGGATCGAACTCGTGCTGCAGTGGCTCTGGATAGCTTCATAGTGCTGAGACTTAACCTGTTGCGCCCCCAGGGAGGCCTTCATGGGCAGTTCTCTGACTAATTTAAAAGCATTTTCCCATCCCTCTTATAAGCAGGTGGCTTATAAACAATAAGTAACTGGAATGACTAAAGACACTGAATATGAAATAGCATCTTTGGTATTATATTAGATTTTAGTTACCTGTAATTCTGGAATGGATAATAGCTCCTCCCAAACTTGTTCAATGTCCTGCTGCATATTGTCTAAATCAGTGACGGCTGACTGAATGACACCAGTTTCAGGTGAATGAGCCTGATTAGGAACAATGAAGACTGGGTTCTCGATGTGGCTGGTAATATCAGGAACAAGTGACTGAAACGTCCTTGAAGAAACCTGAAATGGATAAGGGGTTCATTTGTATGAGTCAACAGGAGATGAGTATATTCTGAGGTGCCATTCCAACTACCTTAAACTGAATTAGCAGTGGTTCTGTATTTTTCCACTTACAACCACTTTTGAGTCCCTCTTCTATAAAATGAAACATCTTTTCCTACCCAATTGATTCCAGATGTATTCATTTACTGGTGTAATTGCTCCCTCCTATGCATTTGAAAGTAAACTTTAAAATGATTAAGAGCAATGTTTAGGATTTAATTTGTATTTCTGTAATAACTAGAATACTGATTTAATCACAAGAGACTTATTAAAATTGTTAGTTGAACAAGTCTTGGGTTTATTACCCAGCTTGCTCTTTACTCACTGAAATTTATTTCTAATTACCTAGAACAAATGTGTTCACTTGTTTCCACAGTTACCCTGATCCATGCTTCAGGCTATGTAATAAGTAAAGGATTTTGGTTCTGTAGTGTGTGTGAGAGGAAGTTTCTTTCTTTCTTAGCTGTGAAGTTATCTATTAGATTTAAGTTTCCTTGACAAAATTTCCTAAATTTTTTTTCACTCTTTTAAAAAAGTGGAGACACATTAAAGGGGTATATTAGAGGATATATTAGCTGTAGTTGTGGAGTTTTGCCATTAACTAAATGTTATACCTCATTGTCATCTACAAAAGGGAATGTCTCTGCCAAAAGCTGCATGCAGTCATCAAAGTATAAAGCATCTGATTTGGGAATGTGGGCAACCTGGATGAAAGGGAAAGACATAAAGGAAGAAAAAAAAACTGGTTCAATATTCATTACATGTTTATTGTCTAGTTAAATCAAACCTTTTTCTTATTTCAGTAGTTTTTGATTTTTGCTTATCAATTTTTTTTCTGAAGTTTGAAAGTTAAATGGTAACTAACAGCTCCTCTCTTAAACTGTGGTAATTTTTAAAAATCTTTTAAAGACTTCTATATTATATACTAAGTTGCTTTTTCAAAAAGAAATTCTGCAAATGTCCATTTTTAAGTTATTTTAAAAGTTTACTATTATTTTGCTTATATGGTTTGGATGGGTTTTCTGCTGGCTATGTTTATGTCTAAAGTTACCATTTTTTTAAAAAAAAATCAAAATAAATTTTATTAGTTTCAGGAACGTTTTAAAGTCTTTATTATATATCTGTCTCCCTTAACTTCTTAAATAAACGGAATAAATCTTTTAACATTTACAGAAAATTGCATGTATAGATTCTTTTATCCAGGTCCAGTTTCCTCTATTGTTAAAATCTCACCTTATTTATATGGTACATTTGTCACACTAATGAACAATCTTACATGATTATTAGCTAAAATCTAAACATGGCTTATTCAGGCAGAAATTAGTTTAGTATAGCAGTTCAGAGCACAGAATTGAACCAAACTACCTGGGTTCTAATCTTGGCTCCCCCAATTTCTTGAGTGCTCTGGGCAAGTTTTGACCTCAATATATTTGGGCAGCAACTGCTCATCTATAAATAAAATGGGGATACTGGATACTCTCATTATTGATTAACTATCAATATATGTCAAGTGCTTTAGAATAGTGCCTGCCCTGTTGCTACCACTCCTGTCACTACTATTTATTCTGCTCGATCCTTACATGATGTCTCTTTAGCTTACAGTGCTCTTTCACGCAATTAATGTTCTCCTAATCATTATAATAACCCAGAGAAGTATTTCAGATATTGAACCGATTCACCAGGAAGTCGAAGTTGGCAATTTGACTTGATGAGGTTGTGAAGCCAGAGTTAATGAAAGGCATAGTTGAAACTCAGGCCCAGATATTTTAATTCCTGGGTCAATGCTCTTTCCTTAAACCCTGCCATACACTTTCCCAAGAACTGCATACTCTGTACCTGGGAGTAGTTGGCAGATCCACTGGTTTCTGACTGGATATGTTGCGCTGGCTGAATTGGGAGAAATTCACCTGTTTCTTCATCTAGTTGTAACTGAGCAAAAAAGGCTTTCTCTTGCTCCTTCTGGAGTTGTTCTTGTCTTTCCTTTTCAAGTTTTTTCTGTTTTTCCAGCTCATGCTCCTTCCGTCGCTGACTAAAGTCAAATACTTCTCGACTTACTCCGAGATCTATATCTTGCCTCCAAAGTATGTCAATCAAATCCATGTCCTATGTTTAAAACAAAAAAGGAGGGAGGGAGAGAGACCATGGTTAAGATGGTTTTTAAATGACAGATACACCACATCATTCATATTATGCCATTGCTGGTGGAGAGGAAATGGGTAGGGAGATTGCAAACAAAATCTGAATGAGAACACAGATCCAGTGTTCTCGAAGGGCATAGTTAATTCCATTCAATGAATCTATTCACTAAAAACAATAACAACCTACAAACAGCCATCCATTCTAATCACTTATTACTTGAATTATTAATGATTGGGTGGTGGTAGAGTTCACTAAAGAGTGAAGTGATGAATGCTGCACATTAAAGTTCTTGAATTAAAAGAAATTCCATATTTGTTTAATGGAATATAGAAATCAGACCAAGTATTCCAAGTTACTAGCATTATGAAAAATTTGGTTTGGAAAACATGGAAATCCATGGACTTTTTTCCAATCTCCCTTAACCCAGTTTACCAAGGGACGGAGGATGGGAGGAGGGAATCTAAGTTAAACTGTCAGTCTAGCAGTTGTGAAATAACACCACCAATCTTTGGGTCTTTACTACAATGGATTATTTTTTTCCCCATAATTACTATCTTTATGGCTCACTTATCTGTAAAGAAAAGTCCTGGCTAATGATAATCTTGTGACATGGGGGAACCAAGGGGTTGCCTACTGCCAACCAAGAGAGTTGAGAAAAGAATGGTTAGTGATCACTAATTTTATTCTGAGAAATCATAAATAATCCTCTTTTAAAAATAAAACAAAAGAATGGCTCTCCAGAAAAATGGAAAAAGTACTAAGTTTTAAGGTAATGGGGAGAATCTTACAACGAAGGAATGGTTATTTTGATTTCTATAACAAGGCTAGGGCTGAGAACCATTTCCAGACATCCTTAACCACAAATGTGCGGAAAGCAACCTTTCTGATATGTTAACTTTAGTTTTTAAAAAGTCTAAACAGGCAGGAAATGTGTATCAGTTTCTGTCTGATCATCTATATGAAAGTAATAAAATGAGATTGAAAGGGGCAAGATCAAACACAGGGAGGAAGAATGTGAGGGCCTGAATCCAGTAGACAGTGCGCACAAATGCGAAGCTTTGTATTTCAGTTCTATTGCCTGCCAGCAGCGCCAGGCTGCCCTACGTGTCTGGAGTTCCACTACTGTGAGCCTCCCAAGGACAAAAAGAACATGGCTGTTGTTTCAGTGAGCAGTCAAGCTATTTTTACCCAGCAGAGGAGGAGCTGGCCTCTCAAACTAGAGGCAGCACACTAGCCAGATAGTAGAGGCCGCTTCTAAGCTTGATTGAAAGTTAATGCTGGAATCTTAAATGCTATGAAGCCCTGTTCAGTTCATCATTCTTCTAGCCTTGAACAGTACAACATAGAGCATAAAGCACACATAACAGGTACAGTTAAAACAGCACCTGCAGCTCTTTGGAACTGGCTCAAGTAAACCTGTGTTTAAGCCAGTATCTTAAGAGTTCCTATATGCCAGATATTGTTGCAAGTACTTTACATATACAAACTAATCCTCAAGACTACCATATAAAAAAAAATTCCTATTTAACAGATGAGGTCTAGAAAGGTATACTACTAGAAAGTAGCTGGACAGGGAAGGCTATGTTACTAGTTTTAATCATGGATTCAAGGTTTTTCAGCCACTACTCTACACTAAAAATATAAAATCTGATTGGCCAGGTTATAAAATCCATTGTTATGTATATACTGTGTTTTGACATTTTGGTGGTGTGACTAATTGGCTGGTTCACAGAAGATCGGATTACGCATGTGTTGCCTGGGTCACTTTCCTGACCGTGCCAACCAAACAGCAACTGCAGCACTTCCATGGCTGTCTTCTCAGGGGGGCTCCCAACTAAAATAAAGCCTGAGAATAACTTCCCTTGTTAAAAAAAAAAAAAAAAAAAGCTTTTTCCCCATTTAAAAGAAGATGTTCATCCAAAGGTCATGTGACAGAGAAAGGCCCAAGGTATAGAGAAGCCTGTGTTGCAGCTGTAACTGGGTTGGGCCACATCTTGTATATCAGGGTATCCTATCTAAACTGCTCTCCAACTGGAGCATCTGACATGGTCTTAAGGAGGTGTTTATTTACAACTACTAAATGCTAACACTAAATATTAAAGGAATGCATGATCACACACTTGAACTCTAATTTCTATTAAAAAAAAAAAAAGATGGTCCCTTTCAAAAACTGATGCAGAAAGTACCTGGAGGTCTTCAGAAGATCTATCAAGGAAAAAGCCAAAAACGTGCCACAGCTGCCCCCCACTGCCCTCAGGCTGCCTAGGCTTGGGGCTTCTCGTTTATAGAGATGTCAGGGTAATAACCAGTATCCACTTTTTTAATAAAGACTTTAATTGTTAATATTATCTTTTTTTATGCATATAAGCTAGGGTGCAGGCCAGAGGCATGGGGCAGTGAGAGGGTTCACCAGAGACAAAGCGGGGAGCAGAACAGGCAGATCAACAGAAATACACTGCTGAGGGGAGCAGCCGGCGAAGCAGAAGAGGTCTGCTGCGCCATGTGGGAATCTCCCCAGCCAGGCGTTGAACTTGGCGTTGCTGTTGCTGCCGCTGCCGCTGCTGACAGCTCCACACCACAGCGCTTTAACCCGCTGTGCCACCGGGGAGGCCCCACAGTATCCACTTTTGTCTTTTTCATAAAAGAACTGAGAAAGCACTGAAGCAAATGTTGGAGATGCCTGCTCACAAATCTGATCATTTCAAAGTATCCCTAGACATCAGTCCTATGGGTTGGATGAACATTTCTAATGTTCTCTAAAATTACCTGTGCAATCATACTAAGAATTGATGTAACTATTCTTTATTTTTTTACCCCCTTCCTCCCCCACAAAATGAACTGTCTTGAGTAGGTTCAGATGTAGCTAAACATTTAGTGCAGCCCTACCCCTATCATGCAGATGCTGATGGGTCAATTGAGACATGTGAAAGAAATCTGTAAATGTACATTATATGCAAATGCTATTATGCATCCTGAGAGTGATGGGTCCTACCATGTGCTGTAAACTAGACCAAATTCCAGGCCAATGGGCAAAAATGAAGATGTTAATCTAACTATAGTGGGAGCCTAAAATACTCAGAAATTAAGCTATTTGGTTCTTCTTCAGGGAAGTACTAAAACTGACTACTAGGTATGTGCAAGAAGGGTCATAAATAAAACAATGACAGGCACTTTTATTTATATGTTTATGTGCACATATAGACCCATTACTTGCTGCCCAATTCCTGAGATGACTACCCTTCAACACACAACTCCAGTTTTTTTTGTTTCAAAAAACATGATTAGAAAAAGACATTTTGATGGATCCCTGTCAACAATGAGGAAACAAAGAACATGCAGCAGCACCTGGATCTGCTCTAGAGCATGTCGCCCTCCTCGAGCTCCTGTCCTCACTATCTGATCAGAAACAATGCTGGACCCAGGGAGGCAGAATGGCTCTCCAGCCCTAACACTGTCTCCACCAGGAATTCGGCCAAAAGATCTTTCAAGCGGCAGCATCTAATTGCTCTTAATGCAGGCTGGGCAACGTTCAATGAGCATGTAATGGCACCAAGGCTGTTTCAAAGCATTCTCAGGGGCTGGCCTCTCTATTTTTAAGTTTATATTTATATAATGTTTATTCTCGCTATGAGAGGATCCTATAAGAAAACATTTGCTTTTTTTTTTTAAGCTGAGTTTTAACTACTTCAAATTTCTTTTTAAAAGACTCTGATCAAATTTAGGATGCTGTACCAAGGAATTTCTTGTCATGGACCTAATATGTCCCACTCTTTGTTACTCAGATTTTCACATAAATTTCAGAATTAAAACAACTTGCAGACATGTTACATTAGATGAACTAACTATTCAAAGCTTTATTTTGAAAATGAGAACCGCAGAATTTTGTCCACCCACTCGTGGGGAGCTGCACGGGTTCAAGGACTGTGTTCTGTGCGAACCCCACAGGCAGGGAGCAGCATTTCCTGTAAGGAGCCCTGTGACCAGGCACATGACTCCGTCCACAAATGACCCATCTCTCAGCAAAACTCTGCACCATTTAAGAGGAAATAGTCTGGGTGGAGCCCATACCAAACAAGTACATGACATGTGACAGTGGGGAAAGGAAGTGCCTAAAAAGAACTAAAACTTCTTTCCTGCACATAAGTGCAAGGAGCTGAGGAAAAGTAGCCTTATCCCCTCCAACTCCCCAAGGAGGAAAGCTCCCAGGCAGAATAGCCTATAAGAATTGGGCTTGGGGGGAGGAAGAGGAAAGCAGAGGGATGATTTATTTGTACAGCATTTCAGCAGGTATTTATTTCTTCAAGACTAGCAAAAATGTCCCCAAGGGCAACGCAGGGACTCATTGTGAGCCTTCACGTGCCATATGGAGCAAATGTGCCTGCCATTCGGTGTCTGCATTTTTTTGGTTGTCCTCTAGTGATTCCTGAGTGTTCCAAATTATGTTGCTAAGCTTGGCTTAGACAAAATATGATTTAATAAGAAACATAAATATTCGATAATTCCTGTTAAATCACCATCTGGGCTCACGGAAATATTTCTATTTAAAATGTATGTATCATTTTTGCCATCTGGGTAATCTGTCACACATTTTATGGGAAATCTTAAGTTGGACTATTAACTCACACCACTTTAAAACAAACATCCTTGTACCAGGATAAACAAAGAAGAAAAGTCCTGAACACAGAATCCATGTTATGTCTTTTGCAAGTTTTATGCCAATATTAATGTCACAAACAAACCAGCATTTATCATGCTGGATGATACCCCCAAAATCAGAAATAAAGCAAAGATATTGTAACTTTGGTCCTCAATTAAAGTTATTTCGTAAACAGGCTTTTGAGAAGTATTTTAACTGAAAAATAAAATGGTTTCCATTATATAGCCAAGTATTTTAATGAGGCTGACACCTCTCACCCCCTCACCTCTTTTATTTCCCTATCCTCTCCCATCCTCTATTTTGTCCTGAAAATGACGGGAAGGTGGTGGGAGGTTTCCTTCTAAAAATACATTTCCCAATACAGTGTTCAATGCACTACATTCAACTTTGTAAAAAGAAAATGAAAACTGATCCTCACTTCTAATTTTATAGTATAAAGGTTATGACAAGGTCTCAGGTTATTCCTTCCAAAAAATCATGTATTTCTATTAAGAAAATAATATATTTTCCTTTAACATTCACTCCCCTGAGATCTCGCCATGCAAATACCAATACTAACCAGGGGGGCCCCAGGTTATTCTTTATAGTCTGCCCTCACTCAAGTACTTTTGGTTCTACTGGACTGACTTGCTAGCTCTTGAATAATTAAAAAATAAAATGCTACAATAATTGTGAAGTAGGTAGTTATAAACATCGAATCATACTCAAATATTCTGGGATCACAGAGTAAGATTAAAGGGATCTTACAGCTACTATGCCAAAGATAAATGTCATTGGGTTAATTCTTGTGTAACTACAGCTCAAACTTAAAAAATAACCAGCGTAACAACCAGTCACGTACGTTAGCAGCAACTTTAGTAGGTACTAATAGTTACTACTAATCTAAGTTTTTCTTCTAAAGAACTCTTACTAAGAATTATTTCCCCAACCTTCAACAACCAGTAATTTTTAACAATATAAAAATTTTCAAATACACTGAGATAAATCATTCAACAAGTTAAAACCCTAGATCATAATTTGCTATTCCCTGCATTGTACAATAATCCTTCTACCCTTTTCTCTTTTAACTATAAAGTGTTCCAGCTTCTGCACAGCCTGGCGTGTTGACTATGCAGACATTTTCATGGGCTGCTTCCTGTTCACAAACAAGTTTTTCAGCAATGACTCAATCTAAGAAATATGATCCAGTCAGTTTACTGGAAATCTTACCCGTGTTACGTTTGTAAACTGCAAAGCATGATGCAAAGATAAAATAAAACTGGAAAGTGAATAAAACGGGAACTTATTTTTCTCAAGAGGTTCGTGTATTTGACCAAAAAGGAATCAGAAAGAGCAGTTAATTTCCAAAACGGTAGGGGTTCCCACCTGCTACAAAAGTGCATGGATCTGACTTTACATGAGATATTTCTCACTTGCTTATGGTAAGAATTATTTTTTTAGTTTATATTTAACAGGATGTCACTGCTAGCCCTCAATAGCCTCAAGCAAGGATTTTCACTACTTTGTGGAGAGAATGACTTGGTTTGAAACAAGCAAACTTTAGGATACTTTTTTCTAATCTCTCCCCCATTTTTGAATAAGGCATGTATGTATCCTGTCCTGGATGCTGTCCGCCACACATGAAAGGAATGTCTTATCATTGTGAACAGTTCTTCATTATTATTAGAATGGCTCTACTGGAACACATAGGAAAACACACACAAACACACACACACACACACATACACACGCACGCACACACACGCTAACAGAACCTTCATGAGTACTGGATCTATCACCCTAACATACTTTACCTAACGTATAGTGAAATAACGTAGGTGTGGACTAACCAGGTGGCTCAGAAGTGCACATGGAGGTCAAACAGCCTGCCAGCCTGTCCTCACGTACCCTTCTCCTACCGTGCAGGCATCCCCTGAGGGAAGACAGTGCTCCTGCAGCCACTGCAGCTCTTTCCAGCTGCTACTTCTGAATGCCCTGCACAATCTTTTATCCTCTTTGGATCCCCACTTGTAAAGAGAAATAATTTATCTCAATCTTCAAGCTCCTTTTCAGATGCAATTATTAACAATTAGCTAAAAAAAAAAGAATCAAGATTGTCCCCTTGGCATGGGAGCCGGGGAAGTACAATACACTATTTGTTGCTGCCAAAGGTCTTATGTGCCTATTGGGTGGTGATGAATGTTAGAAAAATATGATTATATACTGTAATAGAAGACAGACCATCTAAAAACACTTAGCTTTTTTTTTTTTTTAAACTACAGATCCTGTACTATACATTCCAAGGAGTCCATTTAAAATTTTTTGAGTGGACCTCCCCGGTGGCGCAACGGGTTAAGTGCAGCACTATGAAGCTATCCAGAGCCACTGCAGCACGAGTTCAATCACCGGCAAGGGAGATTCCCACATGGCGCAGAAGACCTCTCCTGACTCGCCCGCTATTCCCCTCAGCAGACTCCAGCTGATCTGCCTGTTCTTCTCCCCACTCTGTCTCTGGTGAATCCTCTCACCGCACCACACCTCTGGTCTACACGCCAGCTTGTATGCATAAATAAATAAATCTTTTAAACAAATAAATAAATTTTTTTAAGTATGGGTTTGTTTGTTTTTTTTTTTTTTTTGAGTATGAAATAAGGTACTAATGGTTAGAACTTCATTTTACCAGTATGGTGGCAGTGACCAAGGGTGACCAATAAAGGGGGGGATAAAGAGTAATATATATACCAACCTAAAGGGATCATGAATCCATCTAATACACAGATCCCAGGCCAGGAACTGTGCTGGTGCTGGCAACACAAAGATAAATCAGTCTGCACAGAAAACCTCACAAGAATGACAAGCTGACAAAGTACACCAGTCACGATTGTATATACAGCCACCAAATAAACAAGGGTTAAACCTGCTTCCCAAAGGTCTAGCACAAATGAGCTGCAAGCTGAGAAGGGATGGAAGTGGAGAGAGCACAAGCAGAAACAGTGAATACTTTCCACTCTATGTACTCTTGGTATCTCCCCTTGATGGTATAATGCTTCCCCCTTCGTCCCAGAGGCTCAGACCGCCCAGTGCAAGGAGAATTCTCCTACACAAAGAGACTTCCTCCTCACATATGAACTTTTCAGTCAGCGTGACTCATCTCAGACGAGACGGGAATGACTGTTAATGCCACACTGTCATGGAACACTCCAACTGGAAGGAGCCACAGGACACACGCGGAGAGCCCCTTCCATTTCCCGAATCGGGAAACAGTTTAGAGGGTGAAATGACTTGCGCCAAGGTCAAAGGGCCCATCTAGGGTCTACTTTCCCAATTTTACAGCCCTTGCCAAGTTATTTAAGAGGGAAGAATACACATTTTTTACTTTGTTTTAATGGTTTAATTAGCACCTCTTGCTCCAGTATTACTAGGCTGCAGGTACCTAACAGCTTCTTCAACAGCAGCGGTTTGCACACACTTCATGGTTTACTGGAGCGCTTGACAGAAGCTCACTGTGGTAGCGCCAGGGAGAAGGTTTATCATCACTTATGGATGAGCACTTTTAGGCTTTCGGGATAGAGCAACCCTGCCCCAAATCTCTTTTGGCAAGTAGTAGAGCCAAGACTCCAACCCAAAATTGATTCTAAGCCTGGCAGGCTCATTCCATGCTGAGGTGCTGCACCTCTGTGTTCACACAACAAGACAAGGTCTGTGGCCCCTTTAGCCCGGGTGCCTTCTCTCCAGGCAGAACACTGAGACTTCCAAGTCGGCCCTCCTGACAGCCAGTCCTTCCTACCCTGAAGACACGTGGACAAATCAGGTCAACTTAACTGCACAATGAGAACTTGGCATTTTTTAATTTAAAATTTTACCTATATTTTTTGCAGTGTTCCAGAGATAGCTTAGTGGGTTCAATGTCCTTTTTAATCTCCAGTTCTCTTTTTTCCTTTATAGATATAAATTTGAGAGAAATTTACATAATAAATCCTAAATTTAAATATATGCACACTGTATTTTTCTTATATATATTAATTGTATTTTTTAAATTGAGATAACTTTGGTTTACAACACTGTTTATGTTTTAGGCATATAGGTATATACGTCAAGTTTGGCATTTAAATCAATCTTCCATAAAGCCAATATTTAACCCATACTTCATATGTCTTATCTGGGCTTTCTTTTTTAAGTTCTTTTATTGACTTAACATTGCAATATAATATTACATAAGCTCCAGGTGTGTATCATTATAAATCAATGTCTGTAATACTACATTAAGTTTACCACTAAAAGTACAACTGTATAGTCTGACTAAAGTGTATTCTCCTCTAGGGCATGACAATGTATTTTTCTTTTTTTAATAGCAGCACACATAAATAGTACAAAATACTGAAAAGTTGTAAAAGTAATCTCCCAGATATTCCCCCGCCCCAAGGCCATCACTGGTATCAGCTTTTGCTGTTTTCTTAGGAAGATACTCTATTAAACACAGACACATACAAAGTAGCACATAATCACAGTGTTCTACACTTTTTTCTCTCTGTGTAATATATTTTAGAGATGGTTCTATATCAGAGTATAGTGTTTTCCAATTGTTTTTACTGGTTGAGCAGTATGTTATTAGTATGTATAATAATAATAATAATATTTTATCTAAATATGTAATTTTTAATACCCTCATTGGCCTAATTCTTCATACATTAATAAATTGAGGATCAAAGTACCAGAGGATTCAGTCATTCCCACTTCAGTATATTTATCTGAAGAATATGAAAACACTAATTATTTGAAGAAATTTACGTACACCTATGCTTATTACTGTAGCATTTTTTAACAGCCAAGATATGGAAACAACCCAAATGCCCAACGATGGATGAGCAGATAAAGAAGACATGGTACATCTACACAATGGAAACTACTCAGGAAAAAAGACGAAATCCTGCCATTTGTGTTATCTGTGTTAATATGGGTTGACCTTGAGGGGATAATGCTAAGTTAAATAAGTCAGAAGGAGAAAGACAAAGACCATAGGCTTTAACTCACATGTGGAGTGAAAATATGAAGAAACAAAGCTAAAGAACAAATAAAATGAAAACAAATTTTTACAGTGTAAGAACAGAAGGGTGGTTACCAGAAGGGAAGGGAGGTGGGTAAATCAGGTAAAAGGGGTCTACTGTATAGTGAAGGATGGAAACTAGTCTTTTGGTAACGACCATAATATACGTATAGAAACAGAGTATTAATACTCTCTACCCAAAAACAAGTAATATTAGAAACCAGTATTCAATAAAAATTTTGTTTAAAAAAACAGAATTCCAGGTCAAAAGCTATATGGCATTTATATGCACATTAAAAGAGCAAAACTGTGACCCCTAAAATTAAAAATAAAAATATAATGTTATCTTTTAAAAAAGAATGGCTAATATAAAAAGTACTGCTAGTACCAAGTGTTGGCAAGATTAGAGCTCTGGATAACAATGCAAATGAACCATACATACAGCCACTCTTGAAAGCAGTTTGTCAATTGCTTAAAAAACCTGATTTTTTAAAAGTATATGATTTTTAATTGACAGATATTGCCAAACAGCTCCATAGCTTTTCCATCCCATCAACAAAATGTGAGAGTGCACATTTCCTCACACCTTTCCCAACTCAATTGTCCTTCACATATTGCATCACACTACACATGATACCCCCTCAATAAGTACATGTTAATTGTTTGTTCAAGGTCTCCTATATAAATTCCAGAATCACTTCAAAGTCAACCCCTCCCACTACCTTTTAATAATAAAATTAAGGCTAAAGAAGAGAAAAAAGAACAGGAGAAATGTCAGTTGGTGAGGAAACAGCATTTCTTAAAACACCAGCCTTTAACTAGCCTTGTGCCAGCCAAGCTAACCTCTTGCAGGAGCAATAAACATAGACGCCACAGTGCACACAGATAAGACTGGCTGGGCAGAGTCTCAACAAGTGAAACATTCAATTGTGACTGGCAAAATCAGCAACCTCAGCCTTTCTAACAGACAAGGTAAACTTAAACGGCAACCAGCAAGGCGGACCCATCTAGCAGATCCTTGAAGATAGGAAAAAGGCAGTCTTTCCAGGGGTGGGTCTCTCAGGAACAGACGTTCGCTGGCCATTAAGTTACATGTAGATGTACTGACCGCAGTGATCTTGGAGACCATATTTACACCCCGGTTTAAGAAAGGTCCTGAGGCCCAGGGATGCTAGCTGAGCAACTGGCCTGCAGTCTCATCTAACTAAGCAGAACCCTGAGGGAGTCATATGGTCAGGCTAACACAAGTTAGATTTCAAACTAGACTTTCCTATTGCAATGTCTATTATTCAGAAATTTTAGAAATATTTGGAATGACCTCAAAAGCAGACCTTTAAAAAACTACTGTGGCCAAATGAAGGACTTGTGAAATTCAGCTGTTAGGAGAAAACAACCACTTTTTAGTAGGTAACTTTCCTTTACCTAAACCCCAAACTCGAACTACCATGTGGTTTTCTAAAAAGACTGTGCTCGTGTCTTCCCCGACTCAATATAATAGGACTAAGAGTCATCTCCCAGATTAAGCCCCTCCAGGATGATCGTCTCCACAACCAAGGTGGAACAAAGGTGGACAACTCTCTGAGAACCCCAAAATGATGGGGTCAAGGCCACATATGCACTAAGGGTTCACTAAGACCAAGACATGAAAGCGGGGCGGATGGGGCACAACTGCCCAGGCTCTCCGGCAAGAGCCACCAAAAAGCCCCAAAGACCAAAAGGCCAAAACTAACAAAGGACAGCGCCTGAGGAGAGGACAGGGCACTGTCTGTGGGTTCTCACCCGCGCGCACAATTGAGAGAGACCTCAGGCTACAGGAACAACAACAGCAAACACGGGGTTTATTTTACAAACGGGGGAAACAGCTTACTGCAGCCTCAAGTGGCGGCCACCTCACCCAGAACGCATCGGGGACGGCAGCTCCTTGGGAGGTGCTGGGTTAGGCCAACAAACAGGCCTCTGAGACACCAGGCCCAGGGCCCCTGGTGCTCCTTTCAGGCAACGTCAGAGACAGGACCGAGGCCCAGTCTCTGCAGAGTCCTTCGGCTTCTCTTCCTGCTCCAAGGGTGGCTGCTGGTGCTTCTTTTCTTCTCTCTTCCTCGGAGGCGTGGAATGGACTTCTTTCTTCTCTCTTCGGAGTCTGGAACCGTCGTCTTTCTTCTCCTGGGGGCTGGTGTCCTCATCTTCTCCTGTTCTCTGCAGGGACCTCCTTCTCTCTATGGGGCTGGCGTCCTCTCTTTTTTTCCCCTCTTCTTCCTCCCCTCCCCGCCCCTCAGAACCTGGCTTATATCCTCTCTCAGGGTACCATTCACAAGTCTGATTGGACTATTTTTCAATCCTGGAGCTGACTGGACCTACCCATCAGCTCCTAGCACCTGATCGGTCATTCAAAACGGCAGTTACTGGGCAGGAGCAACTGCCACAAATGCTCTTGGAGCAGCGGGGTAAAAGGCACCACCGCTACTGGCGCCTCCCACTGCTAAGGCAGCTTGGTTCCGGTAACAGACACATTTCTACATCTCTTCAGAGAAAGAAGACCCTTTGAGACACCAGTTATTCCATCTGTAGTGCTTTATGAGCACAAAACACTTTCACTTGGTCATTATGTCATTTAACCTTTATCCTACTTCTGTGTGGAGATTAGGGAAAAAAACAGGTTCAGAAAGGTTAAATATCAAAGGTCATACAGCTTGTCAACTGCAGCACTTAACTGGATCACCTTGATGCTATTTGGCAATGTTCTTTATGGCCCAGATGCCACGCCATCACCATGATTATTGCAAAGGTCATCTGAAGAATGGGTAGAAATATGGGGGCCTTCGGTGATGAGGAAGTACTATTTGTTTCATCTAAGGATATGAGGTAATACTGAGCTCAGAAACTGTGTTTTAGCTAATTTCAGAAGTTCAAATTTGAAAATGCCCAGTACCCACTGTTGCCGCCGATTGCCAGGCAGCAATATGGACCTCTTAAAAAGGAAATTATCATTAGTCTACAGATCACATTTCATTCTCTTAAAATCATTTTAAGAATCTTCTCTCAACATAAATCTTTTTAGTTAGGCCACAAAATAAATATGTAAGGATACTGGTTACCTGATTACATTAAGATTTGAGAATGAAAAATCACAATGGCAGTACTGAGTCCAGATAAAGATATGACACAATCTAAGTGATGAAAATGGCCCCACTTACTGAATGCACTTTCCATGTGTTCAACAGTATTCTAAACACTTGTACCCATTTAAATGCACACCAATCTGCAGGCAGGTTGTAATATTACCATAGTCCTTCTGGAGCTAGGAAACAGAAGCATGAAAATGAGGGTAAATATGTTTGTCTGAAGGCCCCCCTCTAATAAACAGCAACAGTGAGATCCAGCCCAGGTTGGTGTCACAAAAAACACTGGCTTGGACCTGAGAAGAGCCTTGGCCTCTTTGGGGATACTGCACAGTGTGCGGGGAGAGCCCTGGAGCCAGCTAGGGCTACTGCTTGCCAGCTGTAGGGGGCAGCTGGCCGAGCACCTAACCTTACTGCATGGTCCTGCAAGGGAAATCAAGACAATACCATCATCTCTCCTCTCAGAATCATTTCTCATGCAAAAAAAAAAGTATGTGAATGCCCCTTAAAAATAGAGAGGACAACTCAAGGTGAGGTAGTAGTACTATTAATAAGCTCAAGGCCTGCTGCAGATGTCAAATGAACATGAGAAGCATCTAATTTTTACGCTTCTGGGTCTAACCAGTATATAAAAAAAACAGGAGATGAGGTCAGCACTTTTGCAGGACAACAAAAGTCAGTAAATGTAAAAAGTTTTCAGCTGTGATTACTTCCTTTAAGGGTCATAGGTCTTCTTTCCCTTCACCACTCTGCCTTATTTTGGAAAGGCCAGAATTGCTTAAGGGGTAGTTATTACAAAGACTTATTTTCATCTTTAAGGATAGGGCTAGAAGGGGGCGGGGCTGGCAGGGGACAAGAAGTGGGCGGGGCTGGAAAAGGACAAGGGGAAGGGGTCAGCTTAGTTCATGTCTGCATTTAGCCTTCCACCACCCATTTCCACTCCTCCACTCCTTACTTTACAACTGCCTGTGGACACCGCTCAGTGTCTAGGTGCAGAACCCCAGAGTAAGAAAAGGCTGCCATAAGCAAAGGAGTAGGTCTGAGCAGCTCACTGTGAAGGATCATCAATCTGCACAGTGGATCAGCAGTGAGGCTAGAGGGCCTGCAGTGTGGATAGTGTGGCCTCTGTGGTCCTAGGACATGGGTAAGGCCTTGTTATGGTTGCCATGGATTGGTTTCCAGTCTCCAGAGGCTCCCATTCAGGCCCACATATGTGGCCAGGGACACACATGGAGAAGAGTAAGTGAGAACTGTCAGGTTTTTCCACCCTCCCCCCAACGATGGACCTCTGCAGGCCTATGTGCATGCTTGATGGTGGGCACCTGCAACAGGGTGTGAGCCTGCATGAATGGGCACACCTGAGCCAGAGACTGGGCTTATAAGCAGCAGCAGCAGCAGCAGCAGCAGCAGCAGCAGCAGCAGCAGCAGCAGCAGCAGCAGCAGCAGCAGCAGCAGCAGCAGCAGCAGCGACAGAGGAGAAGCAGAGAGGTCACGAGATGCCGCCAGAGACCCTGCAAGAGCGAAGATTTGCCGGGAGCTGGGAGGCCTGCCAGCCTCCCGGCCCCATTGCCTGCCCTGTACATGGTTGCCTTTCCACAAGAAACTATTAAAAAGCATAAAAGCCACTGAGGTCTCCAGAACTCCTTTTGACCCGTCTGTGTAGCTCCATTAAGAACCTGTGCTCCCTGAGTTTTCCTGCCTTAACAAGACCATAGCAGAATGAAAAGATTATAGCACAGAGCAAAAAAGGGCACGAATGTTTCTGCCAGTACACAGTCAGAATTAAAGGAGGGATTTTTTTTAAGTGGGTATTTCAGGTCCCTACACATTTCAAATCCCTGAATAAAAATGAAATATAATCATCACAGCCACCATGTGAGGAATATATCCTATAGGTGAGATCTTACACCCATTTCTTTTCTTAGTCTTAAGATCACTAACATAAATAGCATCCACACTTTGAAGATGATGGAACCAAGGCACAACACATTATAATTACAATCTAGCCACCTCTCTGGGTCTCGGTGATAAAGCTCCTTCCTCCCCAGGGTGGTGACTGCACATGACAAAAATCAATGTGATAAAACTCACTTTACAAATGAGTTTTGGGAAGCGCCCCTGACTGTAAACGGCCATTATCAACATTATTGGTGTCTGTTAGCTCAGGACTCAAAAGCAAAGCCTGTGGAAAAGAAAAGAGAGGATGCTGTTTTTTCTTTTCTTGGACAAATACTGCTAATCACTGGAACTGGAAGCAAAGAATGACTGAAGATAGCAAGTAAATATCTTAAAGGCAGAAAGAGAGAAACTGCCCCTGTGCCACTCTGGAGAAGAAAACAATTCATTCTTAAAGCAACAGCGCAACTTCTAGCTGGCTTTTCTCATCAACAGAATGAAAAACTGGTGAGTGAGTTTCTATTAAAAATCCCCAAGCTTCAAAATAATAGACCAGTTCAGTAAAGTAGCTGGATACAAAATCAACGCACAAAAGTCAGTAGCATTCCTCTATGCAAACACCCAATCTGAAGAAGAAGAAATTAAGAAATCCATCCCCTTCAAGATCGAACCCAAAAAAATAAAATACCTGGGAATAAATCTAACAAAAAACATAAAGGACTTATACAAAGAAAACT
>PVIJ01010612.1:0-59238 GCA_004024925.1 Scalopus aquaticus
CGACGCCCGGCCAGGGAGAATCCCACATGACGCGGCAGACCTCTCCTGCCTCGCCCGCTGCTCCCCTCAGCAGTGTACTTCTGGTCTGCCTGTTCTGCTCCCCGCTCTGTCTCTGGTGAACCCTCTCGCCGCCCCACACCTCTGGCCTGTACCCTAGCTTGTATGTATAAATGAAATAAAATCTTTAAAAAAAAAAAAAAAAAAAAAAAAAAAAAAAAAAAAAAAAAAAAAAAAAAAAAAAAAAAAAAAAAAAAAAAAACAGGTCATTGATCATAGATTGCTATCCTCTGTGTTAAACAATGCCTGGAATATAGTAATGCTAAACAAAGATTTATTGAATGAATAAAAAATTAGTTCAAGTCACAATCTTATCTGTATTCATAGTTTTATACATGTCAGTCTCAACCTTTTCCAGCCATACTGAACCATTGTTACTAATAATGGATTTAAGCATTACTCTTTATATTTTTTCTTTTCATTGACCCTCATTTCTGTCACTTACTTTCTCTTTCTAGAGACCTTTAATGTTTTTCTGTAATAATCTATACTGTGCAACAGTACTTGCATTGAACATTTTCTCTTATTTCCTCCACTTAACTAACTAAAAACTATGTTGAGGTGTAACTTACATTAATATATATTTCTAAAAATATTTAACAATAGTCTTGCTTTCATCCTGGATGTGGCTTCAATAAGTATAAATGAGTATTTAGTTATAAAGTAACATTTTCTTAATAATTATAAAAATAAATGCAACATTTTTATCCAAATTAAATTTTATTAATTTTGTAAGAATGATACTCTCCTAGATTGAATGAAAAGCTAATCTTTAGGTGTAATTTCTATAATTTTTTGAACTTTGTGTGTATGTTATCTACAATGAAAGTATATACTGAAGACTATATAATTTTGTAATATGAAAGGAAAGAATATTTAACTAAATGGACAAATGTACATTTTTCATAGTTTGGTGTACTTAATATATTGGCGATATCTATTCTCAACAAATTTATCGGTAGATTCCCTGCAATTCCAATCACAATTATACCAAGCTGTTTTTTAGAAAATTTTAAGCTGTAAATTCAAAAGATCTAGTCTAAACAAAACCAGCTTTTAAACACTACTTAGTTTTAAGTCTTATTTGAAATCTATAGTAATCAAGACAGTGTGGCACAGACATAAACATAGAAAAAAGTATTATTGGAAGAGAATATTGTCCAGAGATAGATTTAAAATTTAGATGGACAAGTGATTTATGATGATGGTACAAAGAAATTCAGTGGATAGAAGATAATTTTGTCAATAAATGGTACTGTAGCCATAAAATATACATATACAAAAGGGAAAAAAACACTAGTCCTAACTTTCCACTGTGTACAAAAATTAACTCTAAATGCTTTTAACCTAAATATAAAAGCTCTAAATACTAAGGAATTAGAAAAATATAGTGATTTTGGCTTAGGCAAAAATTCCCTATGTGTAATGCCAAAATCACATTCCATTAAAAAAAATCAATAAATAGAAGTTGATCAAAATTAAAAATTTCTGTTCTTCAGACATTTTTAAGAAGACAAGAAGACATATCATAGACAGGGAGACAGGATTTTCAAACCATATGTATGATAAATGATTTGTATCCAGAATATACAAAGAACTCTCAAACCTATATTTAAAAAAATAAAAGTAACTTAATAAAATTGTGCAAAGGGTTTTTAACAGACAGTTCACCAAGGATAACATGTGAATGACAAATAACATATAACAAGATATTTAACAGTATTAGTCATTAGGGAAAGGTAACTTAAAACCACAATGAAATACTATAATATGCTTCTTACAATGGCTAAAATTAAAAACTACTGACCATGGCAGATGTTGACAGTTCCTTTAAAATTTAAACAGAACAACTGTATGATCTAGGCATTGCCCTCTTAAGTATTTTCCCAAGAAAAATTAAAACATATTTCCAAACAAGACATCTACATGATACTTACGTCTAATACAAAGGAGACGTATTTCTGCTAACCCTAAAGTGGAAACAATTCAAATGTCCTTAGTCAATGAATAGATAAACACACCATGGTATGTCCATGTATTATAATGCCACTCAAGAATAACAAAGATGAACAACTATTCACCCTACTACATGAATGAAATGCAAAATAGTTATAATGATAAAAGAATTAAAATAGGAAAGAATGCAAGCTAAAAGAGAAAAGACTACATGTTGTATTGGTATATTCATATAAATTTCTAGTATATTTGGTATATTTCTATAAATTTCCTAATGTATAGTGACAGAAAGAACCTCAGTGTTTACCTGAAGACAGGTGGAAGTTGGGCAGGTGAAAGCATTTTTAAGGGTGATGATTATGTTCATCATCTTGATTATATTGATTATATTATACATGTCAAAACTTAACAAATTACACCTTAAAAATTATGCTGAGTATTGTGTGTCATTGTACTAAAATATTTTTTTAAAAAAACTTAAAAACTTTATGTTGGAATAGTTTATGTAATTATTTCATAAACTTAAACAGATGTCCATGAGTAGTAGATACAATTCTCTATTTTATGACATGTTAGTTATGGTACTAAATAATATTCTGGTGTCAGTCCTTTATTTGAACCCAGTGATAAAGAAGCAGTGTTCTTTTATAGCTGAGCTCCTCATCCCTCAGCAAATCTCTCCTATTGGTTAAGGTTATAGTATTATTGAGAGTGGTAATAAGAGAAATTACCTTAGCTTTAAAATAGGATTAATCCATTTTCTGAAGATATCTTACTTAAAACATTATGTAATCTCAATTTAATCTTAGCTATTACTACTTATAATGATTGTAATGTATTTTCTAATAAGCATGTGTACTGGAAATGACTACATAAAGTACTGGATATACACATTTTGAATATTTTCATCTTAGTTACTTATATTGCTTATCTGTGTTACATGTGTTTTCCTATATTATTTTCCCTATTCTTATTTTTGGTTTTTTGTTATTTATGTTTTACCATATTATGACTTATTTTTCCTATAAGAGCCCTGAAATTTTTGTGTTATGAAACAAGGTTTAAGTACATATATATTTTAAGGATTTTTTTTTTCAGCCTCATTTGTAGATATCTGTTTGCTTTTTTCTTCGGAATAAGGTATATAATGTCTCCCTTCACCAGTCAAGATGTTATTTAGAGCAGCTGCTTCTATTTCAGTGTGAGTCTGGATGGACAAACCACAGGCCTTTCTCACTCAATGACACTCAAGCCTCACAGTTCAGTGTATGTGACAGTGACGAGGTATACCTGGCATTGTTTAGAGTCTTGAAGTTTGAACTTAGCCCTCATCACTCTGTTTGACATTCGGCAGGTACACTGAATTGTTCTCCTTTATTTATATCCCAAAGTTGGTTTCTTTAGTTAAAGAGCCCCAGAAACAGAAAATTTATGAAACCTGGAGAAGTGGTATGTTTTACTCCAGCAACTAAATGTACTACACATGGTGTGTAGCCACCTATCTTAACATTGCTGAGTTAATCCAGCAATCAAGTCAGCTGTTTATATTCTCAATTATTAGTCATGTTCAGGCTGAACAGTTGTGAGAAAAAAGATAAAAATCTCTATTGGAAATTGAGTTAGCACAGTCACCTTCAGTAGTCAAAATCAGTGACAATCAAAATCAAGTAGTTTAACAGTTGCGTCAAAATTCATATTGTTTGTATCACTTAATAACTATAGACAGTACTTATCAACTTTACTTCACACTTTTATTTCAAGAAACAAAAATCATTTATAGAATGGGAACTAAACAGGCGTAAGAGAGGAAGATAATAAAGTTTGGGGATATAAAAGACAGGAATCAAAATAGAAGATTTGTTTAAGATATGTGGCCCTTAAAAGGTTTATGGAGTGCTAATGACATTCATTTGAAGTAAAAATGCATTGTTTTTACACAGTACAATGGATACCATAAAAGATTTTTTTACTATAAGTAAATGGATACAGTGATCATTTACTTCTCTACTGGAAATTTTCTAATGAAAATTGCTGCCTAAAAAATAATGCTAGATTAAGGACTTTATGTTCTGTGGTCTAGGTACCCACAAAAGTGGATTTACAACATGTGAATGATGCTATTTTCTTAAATTATAGACATTCATATAATTATAATAGTAATGCTTTCATTGCATGCTGAAATGGTCATCTAAACCAAACTTATAGCAGGAATATATAGGAACCAAATAAGAGATCAGGAGGAGAAAATAACAACAACAACAAAACTAGCAGGCAACATAAATGAGAGACATTAGGCAAGGGAGGGAGAGGATAAGGGTTTAAAACGGGGCAGAAAAGAACACAAGGGACCATGGTGATGGTTCACAGGTGAATTGGTGGTGGATAATCTACGGCGAAAACACAATAATGTAAAAGATATAAATAAAATTTTAAAAATAAATAAATACACCAAAGGTCAAAGATTTAGTGTTTGAAAACCACCCTTGATAATTTACCTCTACTTCTTTCTAAAGGTTTAAAAAGTCTGCAGTATGCTTTTATTGTGGTTGTTTTATTTAAACTTCTATCTGCTATATTTTCCCATTGGTAATTCTTGTGCGTTTAATTTTTCCTCACTTTCAAAAACTTGTATCACATATTTTTATTTATTGTGTTAGTTTGAGTTCCCTGGGAGTAGATAGGGAGATATATGGAGAGGTATATAAACCTGTGGAAGATAAAGGGAGAGGAAGCAGGACTGGCTTGGAGAGCCTTGGATTGTGAGACAGGTATTACTGCCTTGGCAAACCCCATGAGCAACTCCAGGGCAAAGTCTACCTGTTAGAGGAGTCTCAAGTAAGCTAAAACAGCCAGAATCTAGTTCCTACCATGCTCGCACATTGGTTGGAAGCTTCCTGAAAAGAGCATGACCTTGCCCTAACCAAAAACACTTTACTCCTTGGCCCAAATATCAGATACAATGACACTCAGCTGAATGACTAGTTCTTTCTTGAAGGGACATCTAAACTATAAACCTCAATGGCTGCTATATTTTCATAAGTATTAAAAATTTTCTACTTTCTAAATATTGTAAAACCTGGAAAAATTAATTCTGCTAACAAAAAGTCATATGACCTCCAGTATATATTCAAATGTATTCACTTCTGTTGTGTAAACTACCTATAAGTAGTATAGAAATTAGGGTAATACAAATAATTTGTACTAGCATAGATTAGTGTTCTCAATCATTTATTATTAACATTAGTTCTTTGAGTAAGTAGTAAGCAAATTTGATCAGTGAGATTATGTTTTATTAGTATTTATCATTTATTGGGCTCTGAACCAGTATATGGTACAGGTATATTACACATTTGATATCATTGTTCACACTTCTGAGTGAGAGATGTTAGTATGGTCTGCACAAATTAGGGGGAAAAAAAACAACTGAGATTTAGTGACTTTCTCAAAATCCCACAGCTAATACTGGGTAGAGTTATCATCCACTAGTTCTGATTTCAAAGCTGTTGAAAACTTCAGTAAGCGACAAAATATAAGAAAATATAATTCCTGACAAGCTTTTTAAGTACCTAAAGAGTTCTCAAAAATATATGAATTTTGAATAATAATTAGCCATTAAATAATAATTATTGTGTAATCTAAGTGCAAGTTTCTTTTGTGTAAGGAAAACCCAGACCTTAAGGAATTTACATTCTAATCTTCTCTATAAAAGGCCACATAGTAAGTGCTTATGAGCTTGTGGATCACATGGTCTCTCTTATAACTAAGACACATCATTGTCGGAGGAAAGCAGACTAGACAATATGTAACATATAAGTGTGGCTGTGTTTTGATAGAATTTATTTTACAAAAATAGGCAGCCGCTAGTGACTGCTGAACACTGTTGTCATAGAAGATATGATAGAAATGTGTAAGTAGAGTTTTGTGGACTCTGAGGAAACCAAAAATATAGGGGTTTTTTTGTTGTTGTTAGATTAGTAAGTTACAAAAGGTATCTGATTGCAGAGGATACAATGAACAAAGCATGAACAGAATAAAATGGATTAATTAATAAAAAAAAAGTCCATTAATAACTTTGAGTTTGATTGTTAAAGGAGAAAACAAGCAAAAAAAATCAGAAATTCTGACAGAGTTTAAATGTGTTCTATTATGAGAGTCAATTTGGTATATTATGACAAACACTGAACTAAAAGACCTTATCTACAGTGCAAATCTCAGCATTTTGTTGTGTGCTTTAGGCACATCATTTCTTTGACCTATAAAATCATTATTTAAGAAAGATTATTAAACATTGTTCTGATCGAGTCACTTGAACAATTTAACATACTCCCATTGGTAAAAGTGGGTTAGTTGAAAAGTGTTATAAAAGCACTTGTGAATTTTCATCACCAAACTAGGCACAGTCCTCATGATAAAATATTTTAAAAGTCATTAGATGCTATGCTTTTCCTTTTAGGAATAAGTGTGTGCTCTAAAATTTCTTTATGAGTTTATTTGCTAGTTTCTGTTTCTGCTGATCCAACAGCTCCACAAAAGCAAGAAATGTGTTTCCTTTATTGTTGTATTTACAGCTCCTAATTCAATGACTGATAATAATATGTTTTATTAATATTTTCTTACACTATCATTCACTTTTGTACAATATTTGATATAGTCCCCATAAATCTCCCACCACCATATCACCCTTGCACCATCGCCATAGTCCCTTGTGCTCTTCCTTTTCTGTTTTGACCCCTCTACATCCCCTTTCCCTGCTGTATGCCTCAGATCTATAGTTTGCCTGCAAGTTTTCTCTTTTTTAATAAAGGGAAGGAGGGAAGGAGAAATGGATGGGTGGGTGAATGGATGGATGGATGGATGGGTGGATCTCATTGAAGGATTACTGAAATAGGTAATCTGAAAAGTCCTCCCTAACCCTAAACATTCCTTGAGGTTATTCTTTTTATTTGTAAAGTCTCTCTGTCTTTTACCGAGACTTGTTGATATTTTCCTCTGCATTCTGCCAACCACAATGTCAGTAAGGACTAGTTTTTTCCATTTGCTGCAAAATATGTCAGCCTCATGTGAAATCCAGTAAATGCCTTCATTCTGCCAAAGAGGTAATATTTTCCTTGAGAACCAGACTGTCTGATGGCAAGGTAGTTAAAAATCTACCTCTCTCATTAACAAAAAATAATAATAATCAAAAAAGACATGAGTTGAATATGAATCTCACATATTTATTCAAATTTGAAAGACAGAAACAAGCTTCAAATTTTTCATGTGAAAAATCTTACCTTACCAGGATCAAAAGGCATTGTAAAATTTCATTTATTTAGTAAACAGTTGGAGAATTAAGTGTTTCACTAATAACCATTTTTTTTACTTATTTTCTTGAAAGTTATGCTACAAATACAAGTGTGGTCTTTCTTAATTTTTTTGTATATAAATGTTGGGATCTCATCATACAAACTTCTAGCAAATGTTTGCTGATGTTTTCTTTTGTGCTTTGCTTTTTTTTTAAAGAAGATATAAATAATTTTTTTTAATGATCTGGTATTTGTTCATAACAAAAAAAAAACCCTAATTGTTATCTTCTATACAAAGAAATTCATTATTAAAAGTGAAAGACTAGAAGAACTGTAACTCTTTTTTTCTTTTATTGACACATTATGCTCTCCTGAGATACCCCAAAAAACATATAAACTAAGTTTTCATGAAATTTTCTCATGTGCCACACACCAGAACACCCTAGATAGCCACAAGCCTAGCAGTATCAATACAAGACCTGGAAACAGAGCGAAGACATTTTCATGGAAAGGACAGAGGTTAAGGCCTGCAAACAGTTTTCTAAAGCATGCTTGAGTGCTTCTGCTTGAAGGAAGGGACAACTGAGTTGAACTAATAAAAGGTTTACTATAAAGAGCTAGCAAGGGAGGCACTGAAACGTATCCTTTCCTAATTAAAACAGGGATGAAAGAAAAAGATGTAGTAAGTCACTAAGGCATAGGCTAACAGAACAGGACTTTATTTTGCATCTATTGTTTGTAGACTTTCTATTTGAGATATGACTGAAATATAGAGCAAACTAGGAAGCAGCTTCCTGAATTTTCCATCTCAATATCTCTGTTAAGGAAGCAATCTGGGCCTTTGGGATATTTTTCCTTATGAAATATTCAAATAAAACAGTGGCTCAGGATAGCTGTATATATTTATGATAGTATTTCCTAACAATTAAATGTAATCACTAGAGTGGTCCTCCTGTACAATACTGGGAGATGCCTTTCTATTTTCTCAGACTTGTTTGTGGTAATAAAATTAATTTCCTTCCCTGTTAGCAAAATTCAAGACTAATGCACAGAATGTTATAAATAAGCCCTTAATATTCCATAGTATTAGATTTTTTATCTTACATTCAATTATTTATATAATATTTAACATGCTTTTATGAATTGGTAACCATTAATTAAAAATCTCCTACTTTGCAAATTATATATAATGGTGGAGAATGGTGTCAGATACAATGTGTGTTCTTGGTGTTCACATCATAAGCAAAGTGATACAAGACTGGGCTCTCTCAGTGTGAGAGACCCACCTTACTCAAATGGGAAAAGCTTTTTCGAGAAATAATTTCAAGCTATGATTTGAAAGAGCCATACCAGTTATTCAGAAAGGGAAATGAAGGGGGTGTAGATGAAATAAGTGACCAACATTGAGAAGAACTTAAAAATGACACATAGTTGAGTTTGGGTTTATCCTTAACACAATAAAAAATCACTAAAATTTTTAAACAAAAGAAAGATACAATCAGGTATACATCTTAGAGAGATCCTTTTAATGTCCTGTGGAATATAGGTTAAAGAGACAGACTGCAAGCCAGGACACAAGAAAGGAAGGTTACAAGCTAGAAATGAAAGTGTTGCTCTTAAGGTATGGTCCATTAGTTAAAATCAAGACTTAGACTCAAGCATGTCAAATATCTTGGTGATATTTGAGTGGTCAAAAACTTACACTGAACAGTATTGCTCCATTCAAGAAAAATAAACATAATCAGGTTAATCCAGCTCAGGTGGAGGTGTGTGACAGGGACTCACATAGCTCAGGACCTGGCTACACTTGCTACCTCTCAAATAGATCTCCTGATCTCTGACCTACATCTACTTGCCTACGGCCATCATGGCTTCTCCAATATTGACTGTTTAATAGCGAATAGGCAATTATCTATGCTGAGTGGGAAAGTCTCTCAATATTCTCATTCCCAAGAAGACATGGATGTCTCCCAAGAAGACATGGATGGCTCTGCTCACCTCTGCTCACTTGTCCAAACCATGTCTCCATAACTGAAGAATTTTTTTGGTGTTAGGCTGCAGCAGTGGTCTAAAAAAAGAATGTGGAGAATAATGGGGCCTACCTTGGAGCTTAGGGACAAAGCAGTTCCCTTGACAGAGATGATGGCAAGGCATACCTAGTACCGGTAGCATTAAAGGTGGTGATTATGTTCATCATCTTGATTATATTGAAACATTGACAGATATATACATGCCAAAACTTAACAAATTATACCATAAAAATGATGCTGTTTATTGCATGTCATTGTACTAAAATTTTTTTAACTTTAAAAACTTTATGTTCAAATAGTTTATGTAATTATTTCAATTAGAAAGGCCTTACTTCAATTAGAAAGGACTTGTGATAATTTTTCAGATGTTAACTCATTTACTGTGTGAGATGGTAACTCCAGCAGAAGTTAATGACCCAAGAGATTCTCTGGTTATATAACAGATCCAGAAGGGCCTGAGGATAGTGGTACTTGAGGGCAATGGATATTTGCTGACTTTTATAGAACTGTATCAATATTTCAATACCCCACTCCAGTGCCTGTAACCTAGTGTTTGTTTGTATCTGAGTTTGTGAAATCTTCATTACTTGATTTAGAGAAGTAAATTATAGATAAATGGATGATAAGAAGGGAGAAAGGAGAGTTTCAAGGAATGAATAAATAAAAGGAACTCAGAAAGGACAAACTAAAGAAGAAAAGACAACAAAAACTTTTCTTGCAGTTCAAGGAGAAAGGTACTTTAAATGGGCAGTTGTGTCTGTAGATAAGGGTGGAATGTTATTTCTTTCAATGTAAGGCATTCATGACTGATGACTTTGGGACAAAAGATTTTAGTGGACAATAGATAATAAATCAGCTTTCAGTGGAACAAGAAATAGTTATAGACTGTTTGAGATACATTCCATTGAGGAGAGTAGTGGGCATGATCTGCCAGATATAAGGCATGAGGAAGTGTGTTGTCTGCAGATAATTTCAATAGCAATAAAAACAATTAAGTTTGTCCTCTACTTAGAACTGCCATGTTCCATCAATTACAAACATTGATGTTAGGGTAAGCATTCTCCTCCTCTTAGTTATCTTTCTTAAAAGGAGGGATAGTATAACAGCTAAAAGAGGGCCTCAGGTCAAAGAAGGGTGACTTTATAAGACAGAGTGACTTGTGAATGTTTATATAATAAAAGGAAAGGATCAGCCATCTAGAAGTGTTTTAACAGAGGTTATAATCAGTAAAGAAATATGAGGGCACACAGAATGTGAGAAATACGGGAATGATTTAACCTTGAACAAAAATAGGACCTCAGATTCCTAGAGAAAGAATCCTTGATCTTTAATTCAGAATTGTTTCTTTATGGCAAATTGTAGATCTTTCTTTTTTCTTAAATTTAGTCATAAGTTTTGATTACATTATTAAGTATATTTACTATATGCCCTTTTGAAAATAACAGTGATTCATAAATTTTGTGTCAAATAATTTTAAACGCATTATTTTAAAAGATATATTCTAACTTATGATATTGAATTTGTTTGTTCTATATTTGCACTTATTTCATACAGGTAATAAATATTGGGTGTTCAAGGACACGACTCTTCAACCTGGTTACCCTCATGACTTGATTACTCTTGGAAGTGGAATTCCCCCACATGGTATTGATTCAGCCATTTGGTGGGAGGACGTTGGAAAAACCTATTTCTTCAAGGGGGACAGGTCAGTAACACTTTACATGAAGAAAATAATTAGGTAATATTTAGAGAAGTCATTATTTCCAGTCTCTCATAAGCATGTACTATTGATTAAGAATTTGATCATGTGGATATAAATATAGGAATTAATGGAATTGAAAATATTTTAAATTACTTATAATTTTCAAGATTCATTTTCTTCTTTTTTTTATATATTTTTATTGTTATTTATGTCTTTTACATTTTGTATTCCCCTTGGGTAACCCACCACCAATTTACCCGTGATCCATCTCCGTGGTTCCTTGCGTTCTTTTCTACTCCATTTTGTGCCCTTATCCTCCCCTCCCCCTTCCCCCCTCCCACCCGCTGAGTGTCTCTCTACCATTTGGTTTTCTTATAGTCCTGTTACAAGGAAACCATTTGATATTCTTCTCTTTCTTTCTGGCTTATTTCACTGAGTATGATCCCCTCTAATTCCATCCATGTCGCTGCAAATTGCATGTATTTATCTTCTTTGAATGCTGAATAGTATTCCATTGTGTATATGTACCACATCTTCTTGATCCAATCATCTATTTTTGGACATCTGGGTTGCTTCCATACCTTTGCTATTGTGAACAGTGCCACAATGAACATATGGGTGCATGTATCCTTTTGGATTAGTGTTTTTGTGTCCTTTGGGTAGATTCCCAAAAGTGATATTGCTGGGTCGCATGGAATTTCCATTTTTAGCAGTTTGAGGCACCGCCATACAGCTTTCCATAATGGTTGGAGCAGTTCGCATTCCCACCAGCAGTGTAGAAGAGTTCCTTTTTCTCCACATCCTTTCCAGCATTTGTTGTTGCCTGTATTTTTCATATTTAAATTACTTATAAATAATTTTCAAGATTCATTTTCTTCTAATGCACCCAAATAATGTGACTTTATGATGAATGTACATACAGAGTATTTTTCTTTCTATTTTCTATAATCTTAATATGCCTGTAACCCTGTATTGGACATGTATGTGTCTTCCATAGCATTTTCTTATAATTTAACTTTCTTTATTTAAAGCGTACACTTTTAGGACAGATATTTTGTCCTTTTATATTCAAAGTTAAATTTCTACACTTTTTAAAAACAGTTTATTATGAACACTTCCAAATAATTTTAGTTTAGTCATGTTTCTGTTTCTTAAGATGTTACTTGTTTTGGTAACAGCAAGTAGGTTTATGAAATAACCAGAGTATCACTGGGCTAAATATTTTTAACTTGAAATGTAATTTCCTTTCCCTGCTACTTTTTCAAATTTATTTTCCTTTTATGACATGGCAAACAGGGTTTGTAAAAATATAAGTAAATTGTTAGACTTCTGACTTATCATAGCTACTAAGTAAACATAGTTGCACCCATCACCTTTTGACATATATTACACATTAAATGTAATTTAAAGGCTATTTTTTTATTAATTTAAATTAACATCACGTAGAAAAAGTAATAAAGATGAAAAATTTAATTTTAATTACACTATAACAGGCTGGGTCAAAACAGAGCACATAAGTACTTTCATTAGTATGTAGAAGGGTTTACATATGTAATTTTACTGTGTTTATAAGTAAATTTAAAACACACACATACATTAAATGCCCAAAAATCTGGTATTGGGTTTATCTTATAATCTTAGCCTACCGTGGCCCTATAAAGTATCTCCAGCTTTAAGAGAAATATATGTAAGGGTATAAACTTTCTTTTTTGAGATTTGAATTTTTAATTTGCAAATCATTTCAAACATTAAGGTTCATCTTTGAACAAAAAGTTCTTATAATTTTTCCTCAATGAACAAAAGTTTATACTTTCAAATTTGTTCTGTTTCTGACTTTCTGCCCACTAGATTTCTATGTTTTTCTTTAGCAAAATATTCATAGATTCTAATTGATTATCATGAAGCTAAGGTTTTGATAAATGTTCCTTACAAAGTCACCAAAAAGATCCATTAAGAAAAGTGGTATTAATGGATAGGATGCTACTCAATGCCTCAAAAAGTGTATGACTCTCAGCAAGATACAAATGTAGTAGTGTATGAGAGGAGAATGAATAGATTGCCACAGCATGGTGACCACTAATGAAAATAAGTCTGCAGACCTATAACTTATCCTTTAAAATAACAACCCTTAAAGTTGTTAGAGTTTAATTTCCCAGCTGGTTTTAATTGCTTGAATGTACTCTTTTAGAACAAGGTTCAATAAGGAGTTGCACTCTTTTTTTCTTTTCTCTTTTCCTTTTTTTTTTTTTTTTTTTGGCAAAGAGGGGTAGAAGCAAAAGTGATCATCATCACTTTCATGTAATTTTCATGTAACGGTATAATGAGGGTTTCAGAAGTGATAATAAAAACTGCCATTTCATTATCAAATAATCCAGGTTTTCACTTGTTTAGGTATTACTTTTTTTTAATTCCCATTATATAAATTCAGCATTTATTGAAAATTTTCACTTTAGAAATTAAGTCTGGGTTACCTAAAGTCAGTGAAATTAATAAATGTTAGATACCAAATTTATAATAGACAAAGACTAGCAAATAGGAGTAAGAGTTTTAGTTAGTTATTTACTACTTGAGAAACTGCAAGTAAAATATGTCAGAATGTATAGAAATAATTTTAAGTTCTTATTTCTTAAATAATTAGTTTTATAGGTTTTAAGAACATTTAAAGCAGGATTTTAATTAATTTTCGTGTGTGATCTTATATAAGACTTCATAAGTTGTAGATATTTAATAAACAGATCATTCATATAATTATAATTCCAATTATAATTTTTATTAATATATTCATTCTACATTAAAAATTGATAGAAAATTAATTCTTGTGGTAACTTGAGTCATTATAGTTTATACCTGAACCTAATATAGTTACATGTCAATTATATATCAAAAAATAATACAAATAATTAAAAATGTAGATTGAAAAGACATAAAATTGAGACCATATATACAATAATTTGGTTGTCACTTTTATATAACAATTCAGTGAAAATGTCTTCCTTACAGACATTATACATTTATAATACTTATAAATTTTGACCTTTTATAGATACATATGTTCATATATATTTTTGAGAAAAAACTGAAAATTTATATGTCCTTGCAATTATTTCTCTTTCTTCCACTGCCATCTTTCTGCTTTAAAAGATAAGTGTTAGCAGTTTTCTATTTCTCTATGGTTAGAAGCAGAAGAGGATTTAAGAGACAATCTAGTCCATATGTAAATCCCTTAATTGATTTAAGGGATCAGACAAAATATGTATATAGTACTGGGTACAACAGTAACATATAAGGCAGTAAGAAATGATGGGTACTCTGGTGAGCTGGAAAGTACAACTACTTTAGAAAAACATTCAAAATCAGAATCATTTATATAACTTACTAGACAAATGCAGTATGATTTTAAAAAAGATTTGGCTCAAATGCTGTCTCAGATGAGCCCTGCATCTTGTTCACTTCCTACCCAAATCTAGACACCCTCTATTGTCTTTCACTGGTACTCATCTTTCCCTACCTGACTGCCCTTCAAAAAATATGAATTGAGCCAACCCATTTCATTCTCAATAGATCTAATTCCTGCTTCCTCCAGACTTTTACACTGGTTCTGGCAGAGCCCTCATTCATTCATTCAAAAAATATTTTCAGCACATACTATGTCACATGTATGCTAGGTAATAGAGATATAGCAGTAGAGGCTTCCCAATAGTAAACAGTAGACAGATAAATGATTCTGATATTTTAACACTGAAAAATGCTGCAAAGAAATAGAACAAGGTTATGATATGATAGAGACTTTGTGTCCTTACATTGGTGGTAAGTTGTGGCTAGGAAGTTAGTGTGGAAATCACGGAAGGTCTCACTTGTGAAGGGGAAAATGGAGAGGACACTTGAGTGGACAAAAGTTTCAACCGTATACATGCCATTCGGAACAATGTGTTAGAGGTAGATGACATAACAGTACAAATTTAATAATCTGGACTGTTCAAATCAGAAGCAGCATTGTGTGTAGCATTTATAGAGGAAGTAGTTGAGGTCAAACAGGTAAGCACTTACGATTATACAGAGTGGCAAATGCTTTGGATTTTATTCTAAGTACAGCAGAAGACACTGGAGAGTTTTCAATAGGAAAGTGACATGAGCTGATGTTTATTCACAAACTTCATTATGACTTGTGTCTCAAGAATGGTCTGCAGAACTGGAGACAAGAATCATATTGAGAGGCTATTTGAGCATTTCAGGGGCATAGAATGGTAGCAATGGAGATGGAGAAGAGGGGACAGGTATAGAATACATTTTGACTGTAAACAAGTCTTTCTTGTGGCTGGCTTTTAGGGACAAGGGAAAAACCAAATCAAGGGTAACTTCTAGGTTTTTCACCTAAATAACTGAGTAGATTGTGCCATTTCTGAAGATAGAGCAAATAGAGAAAGGATTATTGAGAAAAGGGGATTAAGAGATTGGCATGTCTACATTCAGGTTGAGATGCCTGTTTATACTCCAGTTGGAAAAGTCAAGTAGCTGCTTGGGAAATTGAGTTTATGTCTTAGTGGAAAGGTCAGGAAGAGACACAGAACTGAGAGCAATTAACATATAAATTGTATTGAAAGCAAGGACCCATATGAAATCTCCTAAGTATAGAGATGGCTAAATAAGAGTAGATGAAATGATGAATCTTTAAATAGAACTGTACATTCAGAAAAATTTCCACTGTATCACTATTTCACACGTTGCATGGAACTCAGTTCCTCAGATTCCAAGTTGCCCTTTTCTTAATATACTATAATTTTACAGTTGGCTACATTTTAGTCCTCATGGCATTTGACTCTAAAATGCTGTTTCTAAATCATCTCTCAGAATCTTCTCACAAAAATATCCAAGACTATTTCCATACTTTTTTCTAAAGTTTAACTGTTGATCATTTTAATACATTTTCAAAGAAATAAAATTCACTAATAGTTTATTATGATGATGATCACTAATGATCAAACAGAAAAATATACCTATTTCCTCCAGCTTACACTACACACTTATAGTGTGTATTTACAAAATATTTACATATGTGTTCTGTAAATTTTCCAACACTATATAAATTGTTGTTTTCAATTCTGTTGCATTTTTAAAAACGTTACTGAAAAGTGGAATATTGTGTGATTATTTGGGTAGGAAAAAAGAAGTGGCTCTATGTTTTATAGTAAGAACAGAAGGAAGTATTCTTGATTCTGAAGTAAAGAATGAGACAAAGTAGGATTAATAAAGAAATCGCTGAGACATGCGAAATAACCTTTGCAAACACATTTTGTTCATTTTGACTTCAGTGTCCAGCAACTTCCTGTTATTTGCATCATTCTAGAAATGTCTTCTTTACAGAAGGAACTTAAGAAATGTAATATACTATACATCGACAACTTTTTTATTTTGTGGATGTGAATCATGAACACATCTAAAAATGATGAATAAATCTTATTTCTAGTCATGGTTTATTTTGAATTATTGATTGACAGTGCTTCTCTCGAAGAATCAGCAATTGAAGTCATAATTTACAGTAGAGACAACGGATATATCAGATAGAAAAACTGTAGGGTTCATTTATAATAGCATCAATCATTTACTGAAGCTACTGCACAAAATTCCAAAATTTGAACATAATGACATTTAAATCTTAAACCCACAAAATTGTATATTTGCACAGTGTTCTATCTGAATACGTTAGTATATTTCTCAATGAGCCCATGAACTTACTGTTCGGTAAGAAAAAAATGAATGCAGCGAGCTTTTTGTTCATATTCAAATATGTTCAAATGTTAGAAATTAAAATATAAACCATAAATATGTCTCGGCACATTTTATAAGGAAACTCTGAATATAGTTAGGTAACTCTAATAACGTTCAAGTATATTGCATATGTATCAAAGCTGACACACAGCAGGTAACCTGAGGCTCCAAGTCAGAGCAGAGTTTTTCACAGATTGTGAAACGTTCCCAAATTATAATTTGCTTTATCTGTGAAAAGAGAGAGAGAGGATAGGGACTTTATGCTGACAAATTTGTACCAGAATTATGTTTCCACAAGAATTCAACAAAATTCACATTCTATTATTATTTTCTTGAAATATGTGGTATCTGTGAAACCTATGTACCTGCTATATAATTTTGATGCTCAGAAAGTGCTGGTGGGTAAATGGTCTATGAGTGAATAGAAGGAGGAAAGAAAATTGTACCCAAACAATGAACATTATGAGTTTGAGTGAGAACACAAAGAGAAAGAATGACAGCTGGATTAATATAAGAACATTATGTCACAGGAAAACTAGCAGTAACATGGTACAAAACCACACTAAACTATGAATTAGAGGGCTAGTTTGACATTCAATTGGGCAACATTCACAAAGAGCAAAAGTGATTAAGTCATTTCCTTTGAATAATACACCACACGGTGCTCTATCACTGACTGGACTGAGTATCATAATTTAAGATTATGACACCATCGTAGAGAACATTGTGTTATGCAATATCAACAGTTGTTAAGGGATTAAGTGAAATAAGATAAATAATGTATGTATATAAATTTATTTTATAACTAAAAAGCACAACATAAAGCACAGTTACTGTTACATGAACATTATTGTAATTATGTCTCACAGAAGAAACCTGTTTTCTTAATATATAGTGATATTTTTTTAAATTATATGTAGGGTGTGATCCCATTGTCCCCAGGTTTTTAAATTATTTCAAATATTTAAGTTACAGATTTTTAAAGTTTATTTTAAGTTACAGTTTATGTCATTTAAAAATGTCATTTATTGTATGGTATGTCATTATTTAATTTACCATTGAAGAAAAAATTATGCCAAGTATACTTTGACATAGTTTTGATTGTAAGGTACATTTCAATTTTTAAAGATGTAAAAATGTGGCGGGGGGGGAAGTGTTACTTTAAATCCATGAAATTAAGTATTTGACTATTTCCCTGTGAGAGTTTTTATTTTTGGCCAAGTGCAGGAACCAATTACTGTATATGACTATTTAAGCCCCATTCAAATATTCACTTGAGAGAAGAGATCTTGACATTTTGTGTACAATTTCAGCCACATTAATCATTCTGTATTCACCTCAGAATATGAATTCCACTTCCTGTGAGAAAGGAATGTCCAGAAATAATTTAAAAGCAGATGCTTCCATGAACAATATGTAAAAGAAAATATACATTAGAATCATTGAAGCAATCACTAATGATTCTGCCCTATTGATTTCTTCAGAAGTAAGGTCCCACCACCATTATTTTAGTTCAGTTCTTCTCCATGAAACCTCTCCTGATCTCTCGATCAGATCTGTTCTCATGTTTCATGTGTTAAGAATCTGTGATGGATACCTATAAGAGTTTACTTGTCTTTTTGGATGAACTCTGCCTTGGATCTTACTTATTGAGATATTTCCTGAAATTTTTTTTTCACCTTTCCTTGTGAACATCAAAGATGAAGGAAGTGCTAATATTCTAGATGTTACTTGAGTAAGAATTTTAGGTATCTATTTCAAAACATTATGCATAAGATCCCAGTATTCTGCAAATAAAGAATGAACTTGGGGTGGGGCGAAATCCAGAAAAGACTAGAAAATACTTTTTATATTTCTCTCAATATGCCTAATCAAGATAATGCGTTGTGTCACTTCCCAAACCTGTGTTGATGGAACACCAGATTTAGCTGATAATAAGAGATGTTTAGTGGAAAAATAGGATGATTATCAGGTAAATTTGGAAAATGTATTTGTAGCGATAGTAGAAATAGTAAAGACTTTTGGAATCAGTCAGAACTCCGTATAGGCCTATCTGTTATCCACTATCCTCTATTTTTTTCTCTCAAACGGGGACATGAAGATACGGGCTTGCTGAGATTAAACAAAATAATGCATTATGCCTGCCCTGAAATACACCTGTCCCTATGAACTCCCAATGGTTTCACACCAATTTTGTTAATCCCTTTGAACATTCAAGATATAAACTTGTTTGACTTGTGGAAAATATTGACAATAATGAGTGGTCCCAAGTAGGGACCACACTTTGTTCCTTGGAAGTCTAGTTGGTTCTGTGCAAGTAGCTCAAGAGCTGCCCTGAGAAGGGATAGGAACCTAAGAGTTCTGAATCTTGATGAGCTTTGCTTCTATTTCTTTTACTTTCCATATACCAAGGACTCCAGTAAATAACTACCTTAAATTCTATACTAATATACCAAATTGTCTCAGTAACCCCACTTTGATATCTAGGAGGCCTTTAGATTTATCATACCTAAAACCAAACCCATTATTTTTCAATCTTCCCCAATTTACATTCCATGCTTCCTTATCTTTTTGAATGGCATTATTATTCTTCCAGATGGTCAAGCCCCCAATTTTTCAAGTATGCTCAATTTATTTCCCTCACATCCCTCATGCAATCCACCAATAAGGCCTTGCGGGTGTCATTCAAAATATATCCCAGTTTCTCTAATGTTCATCATCTTTACAGTTTATACTCTAATCCAATGATTTTTGCAATGACACCCTAACAGTTCTCCTTACTAACACTTTACTTCTTTTATTAACTCAGATTAGGCAGCTTGCTCCTTTTAAAAACAAGGATTTAAAAATACAGCCTCTCTGCTCAACATCTATGTTCACTTTGTCTCTCCAAAGGCTTTGTTACGGCACAAGGAGTTATTTGTCTTAGATCCCACTTCCAACTCTGACCTACTCTTTACTAATTAATTTCTACTCGTCCTGTCCTCCTTGCAGATAAGCAAGTACTCTAAACTTCCACCTTATAGGAACTTTCAATAACTTGTCCCTTTACTTAGAATATTCTTCTCCCCCAAACTTCATGTGTTGCTTGTCACTTCTTTTTATTCTTTACTCAAATATTATTTTATCAGAGAGTACCTCTCTGTCCACTGATTGTAAGTGCCTTCTCCACACTTCTAGGTAACTAATTCCTCTTTGTTTTCTTAATAAATCTTATCTCCTCCTGTTATAATATGTATTTATTATAAGTGGGTTTATTGTTTATAGCCCCTAAATATCCTAAAATGCAATATTGATGAGAGCTGGGCCATGTTTTGTTCAAGGTTGTAACTCTAGAAACTACGGTAATGCCAGGGATATAGTAGCTACTCAATAAATATCTGTTGAATGAATAAAAGAATAAAAAATGGATGAAAACTCTTCTTAAGACTATCTAAGAAAGATATTTTTTTAAAAAATCATGAACACCTCTGGTTTATACATAGGTTGGTGATATTTTCTTGAATTATAAAGCATTAAGAAAGCATAGTATTTTTTTAAGTTAACTTTAGCAGACTAAATAAACACACAGTAATGTAGCCCTTTTTAACTTATGCAAGAAAGGAAACAAAATTTTGTGTCCTGTCTTTCCTGTGATTAAAATAAGTTCTATAAATCATGAACGGGTATACAGGTAGCATATAGCAAAGATTAATGAATGTTAGCTGTTACTGTTTGTATGCATAATTTCCTTCCCTATGCATGTGTTGTTGGTTTTATTATTTATCCATTTTAGGTATTGGAGATATAGTGAAGAAATGAAAACCATGGACCCTGGCTATCCCAAACCAATCACAGTCTGGAAAGGTATCCCTGAATCTCCTCAGGGAGCCTTTGTGCACAAAGAAAATGGTATGTAATGTGCATATAATATATTTCATGAGCTTATTAAATATTTCAATAATGCATTTTTTTCATTATGTTAAATTAAATCCTTAGGAAAGTCCACATTAATATATTTATACAAACTTTCCTTCTTAGATTTGCATTTAAAATTATGCTCCAATGTTTTTAACTCAATTTATTTTAGTCTATGAAAAAAATAAAGGCATATTTTCTTTTAAATATATGTATTTTTATTGTTATTTATATCTTTTACATTTTGTATTCCTCTTGGGTAACCCACCACCAATTCACCCGTGATCCATCTCCGTGGTGCCTTGTGTCCTTTTATACTCCATTTTGTGCCATAAAGGCATCTTTAAATGAAGGTTATGGGTATCTTTGAAGTAACTTGCCTATCTTTCTACTAAAATTCCTATAAAGATAATAATAACAAACATAAGTGAGCTGGAGCTGGTCATAAGGAGGATATGTTGTTGACTATGGGCTGAAGACAAAAATACCTGATAGTTGTACCTTGAGAATTGCTATTTTTCAATTATTCCTTTGGCTCAGTGTAGGAACAAGGAAAATCTCAGCTTAGTACAGTCAAGGTAGAGTAGCTGTGTGATTGCTTACTAACAAACTCATCACAGAGCTGCCATGTTCCTTACTCTCTATCTCAGGATTTGAGTTTCATACAGATGTTCAATACAAAGTTAACCAAGCAATGGATAATCTGTATTCTTCTAAATGATAACAGATGTAAATAGCTTTTTTCTCCTCCTTTAGAATTAGTAAATAGGAGTAAACCATAAAAATAACTAAAAAATTAATACACAGTATTCCAGAACAAAGGAAAGAGATATTCTGAAATAGAGAAAAAGTGTATTAAAAATAATTTATAGTAGGAACATGAAAAAATTAATATATCATGTGGGTCGTCAATAGCATGAAGAGCCTATAACATAAATGGAAAAAGAAAAAATAAACATTTGTTTTCAAGAACAAAATTAAATATGTTTGGGGAAAGTAAGGGCAAAAATGATTAATTAATATATAGGGGGAAACAATAGCAACACTGCAAATTATGATCGACTCTCAGTATATTATCAGTTTAAGGAAAGTATACACTGAGTGCAAACATGAAGGGTCTGAGATCCAGAAGGAATGGATACCCACCCCAAAGGACAATGTCCACAAAATGCTTTATTACTATTGTTATGTACAATACACTGCATTCTATGTGATGATCTCCCACAAGTGAAAGACTGTAGGCAGAAGCACAGTCAAAAACAACCTGGAGACCCAATAGTGGCAGTTACCAAATATTATAGCTTTTTGCTTATTCTGTTGGTTCACAGTATTAAAGGACCAAGTTAAGATGTAGCTGTCTGTGACAGAAGCAGATAGGAGAAACAGATGGGGATGAAAACATACCTGTCTGAAATCAAAAGGACATTAGAGACTGAAGTTGAATTCATAGGAGTAGTAAAGTCAGACCAATAAGGTGGAGAAAAACCAAGATGCAGATGCAGATGAAAAAAAAAAAAAAAACGTGAATGGTGATCACATGCAAGGCAAAAATTTAGGTCATCCCTGAAATTATAGGTATCATCAAGAAAGAAAGAGGGAGAAATGTCTTGATGTCTTACTAAAGGATGTTGTTACTCCCCAGATAAAACCAGCTCTAGCTAACACTCACAGAAGTCTATAGACTACTTCTAGTAAAAGTTAGCACACACTACACAAAAATATATTCAAAGAAAGTTAAGCTAAACTCTCTTAGTGGTTAACTTTACTATTAACTTTAACAAGCTTGATAATAGTTTCTCATTTTTTTTTAGAATGAGTGTAACTTTTAAAATAAGTAGAAATTGTTTTAAAGATTGAAAAAGTACAAATTATCTTAATTCCTTAGCATAGCAACTATTTTCATTTTGCCTTTTTCTATTGGCAAGATCACTAATATATAAAATATTTATCAGTTTCTCTAAAAATAATCATATGAAAATTACCAAAAACTTCTTGCTGTCCCAATCCATTTTTTTTAATTCTTGTCCATCTGAAAATTTACAGTATCCACTCACTAGAAAAATATATTCTGAACTTCACAATTAATTCATAAACTATTTTTGAAAATATGAAACAACATATTAGAATTTTTAAATTAGTATATTTAATTGTTTTATTTTGTTATAATAACAATTGATAAACTGATATCTATTTCCACCTCTATGATATTGATTCTGAATCAATTTTATATGTTGTACGAAATATAACTGAAAATCAAGATCATATATTCATAAGCGTTTCCCCACTATCTTCCTACCTCAAGAGTAAATTTCATAAGGGGAGAAACATATATATTCCCATATATTCAGAATTTCATGTGTTGGTTTTATATATATATATATATATATATATATATATAGAGAGAGAGAGAGAGAGAGAGAGAGAGAGAGAGAGAGAGAGCAAAGAATAACAATGTAAAATACTGACAAAGAAACAAAGCATGTTGGGGAAATCAGTTTCTACCAGTGATTAACAACTACAGATAAAACTTCTCCACATCTATGTCTTGTAGACCTTTCCTGGTCAAGCCACTTCTTTGATATATCCAAAATGCACTCATGCTTCGCTTTAGGAAATCCTTCTTGAATATCTGTTTTTGAAACTCTATTGCTGGCACTCAAAATCTCATATTATCAACACAATGATCAGTTTATATGTGCATTGTCCCCTGTAGTATAAACTCTTCAAAGGCAGTCACGTGCCAAATTATCAGTAAATATTAGTTGCTGAAATTACTTTGATCCCCTCCATTACTCAAAAAATTTACTCCACAAATTGGTGGTGATAAGTTATTTTTCTGAAACTTATTTGTCTAAATCCTTTGTTGCGTGGAGTAGCAATATCAACCAAGCTGAAAGGTTTTGTTCTAAGTAGTCTACTAACAGCAAATTCTCCACATTTTATTCTTTACTCATGTCTCATGTGTGTGACTTCTCACTTTAAACTCATGTTTTACACAATTCATTCCTTTTTTTGTAAGCATAAAAACAGGTTCAAATATTTATTTAAAAATTTGACTAATAGTAATTCCCTACGAGGTTAAGTCTGTACACATGATATTATATAGTTATAAAATCAGAGATAATGGAGCACTAAAATTGGTCTTCAACATCCACCCATCCACCAAGGAAGGCATTTTCTTCTTTGAAATCTTCTCATAATGGTATATTATTTTAAAGTTAGTGCTTAAGATTCAGCTATAAATTTTGTAAGATATTTTTCATTTTAAGATAGAGTATGCCTCCCTATAATACCTATTGATATTAATTCTACCATCTTCACAAATTAAATATAAATACTTGGTGTCATTTTTTGAGTACTTACATGTATCAACTGGGTTGCATAAGTTCATTATCTTATTTAATTTTCCAGCAGAAGTACACTTGACCTCATTTATTATTATTTATAAATTAGGAAACCAACATCAACCATTGATAGTTTAAGAAAACTGTTAGCGATATTAAAAGTGGTAAGATTACTTATCTAAGATGTGAAACTAGACCATTCCAGCCTTACTGAATGTGCTATAATACACTGTCTCCAAAAGGGAAAGGTTAACATGTTTTTCTACATTATATCATTACAGTCAGTGTTAGTCTGTCACGTCTGGCTAAATTTTTCATTTTGTCTTACAAGATAAACCCAGGCTTTCTCAAAGTGTAGCTTCCTGAGTCATCCTCCTCCTATTTTTCAACTGTAGCCATCTTAATTTAACAATTTTCTTTTTTTGTTTTTTTACATTCAGTCCCTGAAAATAGCTACATTAATCCAAATGAGGTTTCACTCATGCAGAATATAGTAGAATGATTTATTTTTAGTATCTGTTATCCAATAGTGTTTTAAACAACAGCATGTGATTTTACACATATTAACATTATTGTAAAGAATCACTGCTTTCCCCTCCTTCAAATTGCTTCTGTATTAACTGCTATGTAGCCTTCAAACGCTCTAATATTATATAATCTCCCTTAGAAAATGCAATCATAAGGTTAATACAAAATTCTACTTTTAACACTATAGCACTTCATGTTACTGATTGCAGTCCCACTTATAGCCTGCTAAAATAGCATGGACTCTTGAATCTATTGATTTGATGTATTAATTCTTCACCCCCACTCTCATTCTCTTAGTCAAATCTACGAGTACAATTCAAACACATTTCCCAAAAGATTCTATTTATTCATTCACATCTATTAAACAGCAATTAACTCCTTACTAATAAACATGCAAGAGTGGAAAACAGAACACACAGGCACTGCTCTGTGGGAGCATCTACTAGTGAGATGTACAAGGCAGCTGATGGGTTACATTTTAGGACCAAGCAGTAGAAAAGTCAAAGCCCCATCAAATACAGGAGGGAAAAAATCAACAAATCATACATTACAACCTCACTGATTCTTTCTCAGAATTTCTTAAGCAATGATAATCCAGTTAAGAATCCATCTGAAGTTGACAATCTTAGTACGTATAACACCTATAAGGGTATTATAGCAAAGTTGCTGTGAAAAGTAAAAAAGATATGAATTATAAATATTTTTTTAACCAACTGACATTTCATAAATGAGCAAAAAACCCTAAATTATTGAACAAGATGAATTTTGTGTGATCATTTTACAGATTTCAAGATTTTAGGTTGCTTCTTTTCAAATGCATTTAGTATCAAATTGCTACTAAATAGACTTGTTACCTTAAACAAGTGTATCTAGTAAACTACAATTCTATTCTTGTATATGGAATGTATTACTATAAAATTTGGCAAGCAGAGCAGACCTGATAAATATGAAAATAGCAAACTTCTGAATTTTTGTATGATACCCAGTGGCTTCATAATAATTAGCTTTGAATAAAAATTAAAGATGAGGACACTTACAACCGTTGGTTTCTAGTTTATAAATACAAGAAGTATGTTCACCTGTTTTGAAGGTCTGTTTAATTCTAGATCAATGCCATTATTCAACTATGATCATCTAATGTACTACTTTTTGGCAGGCCATCAACATTTCTCCATCCAAGCTTGTTGAGTAATTACATTGGATTTCATTAGTGTGATCAAATACCAGCTCCATGCAGAAACATTTGAATCTACATACACCTGTTTTCACTTGGCAAGTTCCTCTGATTGCAAAACTGCCCTTCGAAACTAAATTCAGCAGCAGATTTTTATGGCATTGAACAGAATGATTTCCAAAAGGAAATGACCTGAAGCGATGGTGTATCCTAGCTGTATTTTTTAAAAAATGTTAGAGAGTTTTTTGTTCCAGGGGTGTTATCTATCACAATCTGTGATTTTTAATAGAGTATTTTTTAATAGACAGGATTTCTCTAAAAGACCCAGTCTTAGAAAAATCATCAAGTGTTCAGGCTAAAATTAGACTGAGATTTAAATCCTACTTTCACCAGGACTTGGGCATGTTATTTTATATCAAGACCTCAGTTTCTTTGTAAAGTATAAATTACTAATTCTATGTGACTGAGTGATTATGAAGTGATTATGACTGAGTGATTATGATTTAAATATGTCGTTCACTAAGTTGTTCACACAGTGATATTTGCATAATAAGTGCACAATAATGTAGGAAAAAGAAAACCCTCATTAATGATTATTATCCCAAAATTAGGCATACTATTTAAAACAGGTGGTTCTCAAAATACAGCTTTTAAATGATTATAACTTTTAAACATTTCTTTTTGGTTTCTTGAATTTTATCTCAAAGAAAGAATTAAGTCCCAGTAGTGCAGTCAGAAAAAAGCAAAAGACAAACAAACAAACAAACAAAATTCACATGAAGAAGCTATAAATGAAAAAGAAAAACTGGATATATGCCCAAGAAAAAACAACAGAAGTTTAAAGAATAGTCCTAAAACACACACACACACACACACACACACACACACACACACACACACACACACTTAATTGTCATAAGCTTTCCAAGTCTATTACCTGCCTCCATTAATGTTTTGGAACCTAAATTGTCTGCACTGCTAGTCAATCCTTCCACATACCACCTACCTCTCCTCCATCCCATGAAGTAGGTTAGCAGGAAGTATTAAAGCTAGAACTGCAGGTTTACTTATACTCTATTAATCTTTCACTCTAAGAGCATTAATGTCATTAAAAGTTCAATAAAATATAGTAGGTGACATAAATTTAATATCGTAAGTAAATAAGTTAGAGGACAAAAGAGACAAAATGTGCTTGACCTAGAACCAGAAATACAGTTAATCCCCAAAATACTATAAATACTTCATATGAAGATCACTAGCAGACAAAGGAAAACACCTCCTGTGTCGCTAGGAAAACAAGATTTGTTAGGATTTCTTGTCCAAATGACAAAAGCAAACCTATTGTTTAGGAGGAGCATAACTGCTCTTGACGCTAAGATGATAAGAAATTTCCCTTGAGTGTTCATGGAAAAGGCTTCTTATAACAAACTGTACCATGAGCTCAATGCAAACCTGAGGGCAAACAGTGCTTGAATTGATAAGGTTGTTTCAATATCTTTCAATATAATTGATATTATCATACTAATGCATAACTCTGTAACAGCAATCCTATAAGCAAGCAATAGGGTAAAATTCTCTTTCTGATGTGGACTAGCATGATTTTTTGAACAGTTCTCCACAGGTAAGTTCTCTCTCGACACTGAATTTTCCATGGGCATTAGAGGACAGTTTCTGTAACTAGATTCATTTCAACAGACACTTGAGCTGAAAATAATGTTTTCTTTCTACAAAGGTTAAGGGGTTTTAAGCATCTTTTAAGAAGTAGTCAATTTAAGTAAAATTTTTACACATACACACTTTCACAAATAACATGATCGTGTGTGTGTGTGTGTGTGTGTGTGTGTGTGTGTGTGTGTTTCTCCCCAGGCTTTACATACTTCTACAAAGGAAAGGAATATTGGAAATTCAACAACCAGATACTCAAGGTAGAACCTGGATATCCCAGATCCATCCTCAAGGATTTTATGGGCTGTGATGGACCAACAGACAGAGAGAAAGAAGGACACAGCCCACCAGACGATGTAGACATTGTCATCAAACTGGACAACACAGCCAGCACTGTGAAAGCCATAGCTATTGTCATTCCCTGCATCTTGGCCTTATGCCTCCTTGTATTGGTTTACACTGTGTTCCAGTTCAAGAGGAAAGGAACACCCCGCCACATACTGTACTGTAAACGCTCTATGCAAGAGTGGGTGTGATGTAGGGTTTTTTTTCTTTCTTTCTTTTCCAGGAGTTTGTGGTAACTTGAGATTCAAGACAAGAGCTGTTATGCTATTTCCTAGCTAGGAGCAGGCTTGTGGCAGCCTGATTCGAGGCTGACCTTTCAAACCCAGAGGGTTGCTGGTCCTGCACATGAGTGGAAATACACTCGTGGGGAAGCTTCCATGATGCACAGTATCTGCCGTTCTTCAGTCCTTTGTCTTTCTTTGTCATTCAGTTCTAGGCCTTTCCTCTGCACGCTCAATACCCAGTAAATTTTCAGGATTAACTAAAGAAGAGGAAAAAAAAGAAGAAAAGATTCTTCTTAAAGGTTTCTAATATCATTTTCCTTCTGAAATCTGAGCCCATTTCTTGAGGGGGGGGGAAGCAAAACAGAAAGTCCACAAATTTGTGCTTTAAAGCAAAGGAAAAAAAAAAAAAGGTTAAACAAAGAACCCACAATTGAACTTTCAGGAAAGTGTGAAGACCCAAAACAGCTTTGTCTCCAAAGAAGATAGCTCTCTGACTGCTATGGAGAGTCTCCTACGCTTCATTTTTGTCAGGTGGGAGATCTGGAATACACTTGCAGGACTTTAGACTGTTGGGACAGCCATTTTCCAACAAACAAGGGGCCAAAATATCTGCAATATAGTAACAGCCTTAATAATACATCCATTTTTCATTTTATACAGCTGTTCTCAGCTCTGTCCTCAATGTTTCATCACATTTATGTTCATAGTTATATTCAAACAGGAGCTTTGTTTTGTTTTAAAGTGTTTCCAAAACCTCTTCCTGCCACCTTACTCCTACACCATTGTAATAATCTCCCCAAATTGTATTAGGCCATTGCCCCAGGCCTTCCATGGGTCTGTCAGAATATTCATTATAAGCAAAGCAAGAAGCAGTATGTCTCTAAAGTGGTTTAAAGTGACAGTTATTTTATAAGGTTATGTGACACTAGTAATACATTGGTGTAACCCTTTGAGAACTATCAGACCAGCTTCTAGAGTCTTAGGATTGCTATGTGGTAAATTATAAAACTGGGCAATGGTAAAAACAGACACAGGTTCAAGAAGTTCAGGCTTTTAAAACAGATATCCTATAACCCATGTAATTTTTAAGTGATTTACAATACAATATAAGTGCATTTTTACCATACAGAAATGATGTACTTGCCAAAAAAAATTTCTGGCAAATAAAAAGCTATTTTATTAAGTATCTTATAAGAGTGAAATTTTATTTGAACAACCAATTATAATAGCATAAGGATTTTTTTCTTAGATATATTGAATTTCTGTTTTAAAATCCATTGCATGGAAATTCAATTTTCCTTGGTACAAAGAGTTAGCATTGCCATTTTAAAATGGTGACTCTGAGGTTGCATGAATATCCTCCAGTGCATTACCTCTTGCATGTCAACCATAGTTCTCAAAGGGTTAGTGTGGCTTCTGGCATTTAGCCATCCATTGGATCACTGACAGAGCCAAGAGACCACCAAAGCATTTCATTGTTGAGTGTAATTTGTCCTAACAGCAGTATTGTCATTTTCACGTGACCTGCAGAGCAGGTTTGTATCAATATTTTTTTCCTAGAGAAAAGTCAGCAACTGACAGACCTCTTTATTGATTTTTAGGAGCTGCTGCTTGCAGTGAAAGGCTTTACAGCCACTGGGCTGTGAACTGATTAGAGATGGTCAGAAGGAATGCACCCCATGAGTCAGACATTGGCTTTGTGTGAAAGCCAGCTTTTGAGGGGATTAGCTTTTGAAACAATGAACAGCTTGCCTTGAACTTGATTATTGATCTGTTGACTGTCATTAACAACAACTTAAACATTGTCTTCTGTGAAAATTTTCCTTGAAGAGTCCTCTTCTGTGTCTTTGCCCTTTGACCTTTAACTTGCAAACTGGCACAAACTGAAAGAAATCTGGTGTTGCTTCTCCATTGGATTGTTAGTTCTCTAAAAATCTAGTAAGCATGAGCTGTTTCCTTAGAGTTGAGAGAAAAAGAGTGTTGATGGTGGATCTGCAGATGGACACTTTGCTCTTTACATGCACACTCTCAAAATGCCCTATAGGTAGAAGTGACTTTTAATTTTCCTTTAATATAATTTCAAGTCTAAATTCATCATTTTAGACAAATATAAAACTATAGGAAAAAAAAAAAAACCTCAAAATACTTGAATGGCCAGTGTGGCTTTTATATAAAGCAGGAATTTTATACTAGTGAAAATTTCTTACTCATTTGCTAATAATACACATTTCCAGATGATTTTTAATGAGTGTAGGTATACATTCTTATTTGGAAATGGATAGTGACTGCCTTGAATTTATATTTATACTCAACATAGCATGAAAATTAGAATGCCTTTCAGTTAAACTACGTTTATGATTTGGTTGGGAAAAATATTTTGTAATCATGGGTGGCATGCTGCAAAGCCTTACAGATTGTTAATTCTTACAACCTGAACATATATAATGTAAGGCTAAGAAAAAAGAACAGTTAGTAAAGAGGAATGACTTTACAGCAAAACATTATGCAATGCAGATTGTATTTTGACAAGATGTTGGAGATTATGTATGTATGGGCCAAGAAAGAAAGAGGGGAGGGTAAGAATCAGCCCTGCAGCTTTACTTCAGTGCTTCCATCCTAGATGATGCTGATTTTCTAAAGAGTTAGTCACTTCTACTGAGCATGGAGAACTGTATACATAAGCGCATTTATACAGTGTTTGCTTGTGGGAGGGTTTAATCCTTTTAGGACCTTGATGTCAAGAAAAAAAATAACTGGAAATTATATTTTGCTAAAGATAGAAATGAGGAACAATGTCATTTTGGGACATGTGTGAATCATTGAGGAATTCCATCAACTTGCAGTGAAAACTGATTTTTTTCTCAAAAATGAGAAAGGAACTGCAGAAACAATCTTTTGCCTCTTTACTCATTTGCCACAGTATCCTGATTCATCATATGACTGTAAGTATATAAGGGCTAGAAAATAATCATAGCATTAAGAAGGGAAGGATTATCATTATGCTTGGATTCTAGAAATGTCATGGATTAGTGTTGGGTCAAATAAGAAAAGGTATATATGGCCTCTCTCTTTACTGAGATGTTTAAACTTTTAGTCTGCGAGACTACAAGAGATAAGAAAACATTAAGGACAATATAATCACAAACATTGGGATTCTATTTGTTTATTGTATGCTGGGTACTCATGAGTAAGGTTACTCACGCCTCTTCCACTTTGAGGTTTGGAAAAAATCTCAATTCTAATAGAGTAGTGAAAGAGAGAGTGACTAATTGGTCTAGCACATATGGATAGTGATTCGAAGACAACATGGAATATATTTCCATGAATTAACAACTAATGTACCAGTTAAGTATCAACAGAGACCTGTCAAATATTTTTCATCATCACATCACCACTAAGAGCAAAGATCATCATCACATCATCACATCTAGGGTTCCCTAAATTGAAATGAAAATATAGTCACCATCACAAAAAAATAGTTCTCTTTCTGTTTCATTTGTTCTCATTATTTTAATATAAATACAAATGTAACCAAGGTAATGTTTCTTGCATAAATTAACTATCTAGTTTATAATTTCAGCCAAATACTATCATTCTATATTATTACTAACTGGATTAAATGAAGTGTTAAAATAGCCAACCAGTCTGTATTCTCTCTAAAGCAGTACGTCCACATTAGACCTATTGAGGAGGTGAATTTAATTATTAACTCATTTGAGAACAATGTGTCTGCTGACATGGCAATCAGAACAGGTGAGTACAGATGCTCTTTACAATTGCAAAGGTAACTTAAATTAGAGAACATTATATAATACTAGCAAGGACAACTTCTGTTCTAAATCAGAGGGCAAGGCTTTTCTGAATCAGATGTAATAAATTACTAGGTAATTTACAAAAAAATAATTACTAAGTAATAGAGGATAGAGATCGATTTATGAAATTAGCAAGCGTTACTTTTACTAGCCAGATTGCTTATGATCTTTTTTTATTGACACATAATTTGTCCCGTTTCATATACTATACTTATTTTTATTCCTTTTCTATTGGTGATTTAAAATGCAATGTGGTAGGTGAGAACATTGTCTACCTTCACTGGTAGTTCCAGTACATGGATGATAGATATATACTGAATCCTAGCGAGAATAATATAATAGTTTCAAGTTCTATATATTATGCTGATATAACAAATACATACCCACACTTTGTGGATCTTACAGAGGAATAAACAATATGTCTGTATTGACTAAAACTCCATGCGCTATCTGAAGATGAATGAATATTATAATCAAATGGACTGAGTTAACACAGGAACCATGAAAAGGATTTTTTTTAGTCTTAGAATTATTTCCAGAAACTAATAAATGTGGTAATTTACTAATAGTATTGAGTCTTTAAGATTGTATCATATACTGAGACAACCTCATGGATGGTAGTGAAATCTTTGTAAACATAGCAAAAAATTAATTTGATTGATGCTCTCAAGAGCACATTTCAAAGAATAGGTGTCAAATAGATCCTGCCATCTGAACCAAAATTGTCAAATTCAGATAAGCTATTACAAATAGCTGTAAGTGCAATCTCAGTCAATATATGATGTCACAAAATGTTTAAAATCAATAATATCAGAGAAACTAACCATTTCACTGCATTTCATGAGCCTTCACGCTGGTGATTAACTGTGACCACAGGATATAACTGCCAGAGCATATGTATCTATGTTACAGGTTCCATGTTGACTAGGAGGGAACCAAAGCTACTTCAGAAAAGTTGTATCAGTTATATTTTAAAAATTAGAACTTTATATAATAAAGAAGGCAGCAACCAGGCTTATCACACCATAAGAAAGAAAAGTAAATATTCATTTATTAAATATAACAGAAATGAAGGAAGAGGAAAATAAGTCCTTTGTAACATATTTCAACATTATAGGACTTCTTAATACAATTGGAAATTTTACTTTAGCAGATATAAAAGTAGTAGAGAAAAATGCAACTTCAAGCTCTTCACCCTAGTGATGAGTATGTGATATATCAATGTATATAATTAGCCAGTGGTCATTAACTGTTACCCTGCATAAACACATCTGATAATCATACATTGCCCTATAGACTAAAAATGTCAGTTAGGTGTTTGGTAACCTCAATTGGAAAGTTATATAATGTTAGCATCTTCTGAGAAAAGCCATTTCCTTAGGATAGAAATTTACCTCAAAAATCATGTAACACAAAACACTTGGCATAGTAGCAAAGAAGATGCCTTAGTGTTCCAGTCTCATCAAACATAACTTTTGTCTTTCATGTGATACTCAAGTTTTCATTTGTTTCCATTGGTGTAACTTCAAACAATTTTGAGATATTTAAGGTCTGATTAATAACATCCAATTACAACTATTTCTTTTTTTATACATATGTCTACTTTGAAACACAAAACAATAGTATATAAAGCCTAGGAACAATCACTGTTTGGCAAATTCACAGAAACTGAATGGGAAACAGTTGTGAAATTGTAAAATTTCTGTCAGTTTTCTGATAGAGTAGTTAAGTAGCAGCCTTCAATTTTTAAACACAGTTGCGAGCTTCTAACTGGACATGACATGCACCATTTTTTTGAACAATGCTAATTCTTTTTGGTAAGTAAGGGTGTAAGATCAAGGCTGTAACACAGTATTCACAGCTACTCAGAACTAAAGCTCTTTAATAAAAAATGAGGGCATACCAGTAACTCATGGTCAGTGCAAAATAAGTATAAAAAGTTAGCATACGAAAGCTATTTATTTATGAAGATTTCTGAAGATTGTATGCCTTTTCATGTTAAAGAGCAAGATGTCTTTATCTTATATTAACATTGGACTGGGAATGATATTCAAGTTTGCACTCAATGTGCCCTGTTATTTAAGGGCACACCTACAGTGTAGGACAGATAAATCACAAATTAGAATGTTGCACTGATTCATATAACTCTGCCATGTGCTCTGCTATAGAGCTGAATTTATATGCCCTTAAAAAGGGAGAATAAAATCAATTAAATATAAATATGAAAATATGATAATGGTATGTTAGGTCACTTAATTTCAGAGCAAGATGTCGTTAGCCCTTAATTCACATAGAAAAACCAGAAGAAAAGAACGGTGAACATGAATAAAATGATTAACTTTTTGACTTACAGAGATATTCCTTGAGTATTTTATCTACTTGCTTTTCTCCATGAAAAAAACGTCACTCACAGTACATACATTTCTATAGCACTTGACCGTAGCTAGGTTAGATCCCAGGTTAACTACTTTTTGACACAGGCCTTTTTATACATGTCTCATATACAATAAGCTTGGTGAGATGTGACTGCATGGTAGAATGCTTGTTTCTAGGATAGGACCTGGCGCTGCTTGTACTTGCCACCTTTTCTATGAATGTATGTTTCTCTGTTGGCCTGTCTTGCCAAGATATGAATGAATAAAGCCTGGAGTGAGCTATTTGAAAAGTCACTAGAATGCATTTTTCATTTGCGTAATGCCAATTTGAACTTGTTCTCTCTATATATATTGACAACCCAACTGCGAAGGTAAAGATACTTTTCTTGAATGAATGATTCAGTCCTTAAATCAATGTCTTCTTTTTTTTCTACCATGGAAATAGCATCACAGAGACCACATTATTGCCTGTCTTCTCACAGCTCTTTGGTATTTACTATCGCCTGGGTAAAATTAGGCTTTTAATTCTTTTTGTCACTTCTTTTGTATCTGACATGGAATTCACTATTTGTTTATATATGTTCATAAATACAAAATTTACAATCTTAGTTACTTTGTCACCTCCAAACAAACATGATTTCCAAACAGGGATGATTGTGTGCCTGGTTTTTCTGCTCCTCCAATTCTGAAATTATTTGTTTGCTTTCTTTTTTTCACCCTAAAATACAGCTGGTTGGGGAATATAATATTTTGTACTGTCTAACACAGTCTGTGCTTGTATTTGTATCCTTTCAATTTCCACCTTGTCCCCACCCCACCCCTTTTTTTTTTAAAAGATTTGAATTTCCTGTCCCTTTGTAAAAAGCAGAAACGAGCAGCCTTGTAAATCGGATGTGGTGCCCAGAAAATATTTCTTTGTTCCTCAGTATTTTCCTTCACAAATTTTATGCAAAGACTTGGTCCCAGTAAATTTCACAAACCTCTCAATCTCTTGCATTGGATTCTACCTTTTTAGAGCTATTCCCCTGAGAAAGCGAAATGCTGAGTATGAAAGCTGTTGTCTGTTGATAAGCCAGCTAAGGAAGTTTACTTTTGGAGAATATATCTTAAATAATTATACAGGAAAGCAAATACCATAATATAGTGTTCTGTTTAAGGTACATCATGAGTATGTGAATACTTAAAACCTCAATTCTTTCATCTATTTCCCTTTATGTGTAAATTACATATATATGAAAAAGAGAGAGAAGGGTATTATAGTGGCAGCTTTTTGCTGCATTGGTTTGACTGCATCAGCATTTCTATTGTAGACCTCTATTTTCAGGGGTTTTAGAGACTCACCCATAAACCTTCAGGCTTAAATGTCTTGAACGATTTTTTTTAGGTATATAATTTTAAACAAATATATCTTGTTTTTATATTATAGGAGGAAAATAAATGGAGTTTACTAGTTCAATTTTGCGCTAATATAACTTTTAATAAACTTAATTTTTTAACAAAAATATAAAATCTAATTAGTCCATAGTCTGTTGATGGTTTTTTAAAAAGAATCAATTGTTGACATTGAGAAAATTGCCTGCTTTATCAGTGTAGTAACTTATCTTCAAGATGTTTTAAAACTTGTATACCTGTACTAACATTTTCTTGATTCCAATAGAATATCAGTATGATAATGAATACAATTTATGCCATTCATATGAGCTATCTGGTAATATAGATTTGGAAATATATAGTATATATGATAAATATATATATAAATCTATTTACTGGATAGATTAAGAGGGAAAAGTTCCCATAAATTTATTTCATCAAATAAATACCATATATATTTAAAAGAGTGCACAGACATTTATCTTTCAGAGTCAGAATGAGATGCAAACAATTACCAATAAAGTTGTCTTGAGTAAATAATACACATTCTATCACTTCTTATGAAAATCATTTTTCCTTTTATAATGTGGTTATGGGAAATTAAAAGAATTTAATGATAAAATTAATGCAGAATTTATTTAAATAACAATCTGTGAAGCAGAGAGAAATACTAGGAAATTAAATAATTAATCATTAACTTTTGGTTGTATGGCAATACTTTACCTTTATTTTACTTCCTGTCATACCTTTAAGTTATGGAGAGAGTATTAAAATCTAACTCTAAGCTTCTGGATGGTTCACACACATGCAACACTATTTCTTTAAGTTTTTGATAATCTATAGTCTTCTGTGTGCAAGGAAAGGAAGATATAACTCATTTCTTTGCTGAATGAATTTTAAGGTTTGCGGGGTGTTAGTGGTTTTTGTCCACACAGGATTCTATATTTTATATCATCTTCAACATGACATATACATTTTTCTTTTCAGATAGCTTCTACTGACAAACACAAAGCTTGTTTGTGTGCAAATATAAGGCTAAATAAATGGTGCTAAAGTGTATTATGACTGTCAGATATAATCAGGCAAAATTTTGTGGTGCTTAAATTAATTTTTTTCATTGATTTTATTGATCAATGCATTGAACAGTGTTTATTATTCACAAGTTGTTTTTTATTAGCAAATCAAGGCCTCATAGCACATTGTTAAATAAAATGGTTGACTAGTCTATGTAACAGCTCACCAAGCTACTATCTCTTTAACTCCTTATAATGTTGCGTCATTAAAGGTCAAGGGGTCATGCTATTAATCTCATTGCTGTAGACCATTAACAAGACTGAACTTTTCCACAAAGTACTTATGTTTACAATGCTATAACCCTTTGACTGCTGCGGCAACCTTTAACTACACAAGTGTCACAAGCTAGAATCAACAGCATGATTCTTGCCATGGCAATCAAAGAGTTAAGGGCTGTGCAGTAATTTGTTTGTATTTATTAATTTATATTTATTTTGTTTTCATCCAAGAAGGGGAATTTGGGTGGGGCAGTTTTTGTCTGCTGTAAGTGTCTTAACCTAGGGAAGGGTTAACTGGCTTTTTATACTATTGCATCTTCTGTATTTACCATCAATTCATTGTGTTGTAATTAAAAAAAACTGTCAATAAATAAGAAAACAGAAAAATGGTTCATACATATTGTGGTTTTACTCCATGAATTATATATTTATAATAACAGTGAATAGGTAAGCTGTGATCTATAGCAGTATCCATCACTATGTGTGTTTTCCCAAACAATATTAAAGGAAAAGTTTTAGGTTATATATGCCAAAATATCCTGAATTAGCATTGAATTGGCCACATCAATTGAAAATTGTCTAACAACTGACTGGATACATCCTATTGTGACGAAGGACAGGGACGGAATCTTTATTGCATTAGATGTACAATATATCTCAGGCAGGAATCTGAGAACACAGGTCATGTTGAGATTTCACCACCACTTGACAATAATAAAGATTACTTTTTTGGATTGGTGAATATAATTTATTATTTAAAGTCACATAATGCCTACATAATTTTAATCAAATGAGTCAATTTTTATATCAAAACTTGGCAGAATTCCATTTAAGAACATTTTTCCCCATTTTGTTTTTCCTTTTAATGGTAGGACTATAGTAAAGGGTGGCCATGAATAGAGAACTGACTCACAGACAGAAAACAAGAGTAAGGATGAACATTTTCATATCTGGCATTTTCATAAATTATCTTGAACACAGGATTAACTATCAAATCCTTTTCATAGAATATCAAATAGTGGCATGTAAACAAGTGCTGAACCAAAAGTTTCCTGAAAGTCATTTCTACTATGTATCGATAGTCTCAAAAAGTCATCTAGATTTAGGAAAACTAGGAATATCTATTGCAGGAGAGAACAAAATGTATTCTCTTATGCAAAATCAAGATGCATTTTAACCAACAGATTAATCTTACAAAATTTAATCTACATGCAAAAAAGGAACTCTGAAGCAAGATAAGAGGTGACAGGAATTTAATTGTTTGAAGGAATAAACAGTAAAGTAGAGGGACCAGAGACTGTGTTAAGTCTTTTACATATGCATCTAGGTTTAATCTCAGAAAATTTGGAGATCTATATCAAAAAGTTTAAAGGAAGACCCATTGATAAGAGGTCCTGGGCTTTTGCAATGTGTTAGCAAAGAAGAAGCTGCATGTATAGCTAAGTAACAATGTAATTTATTTTTACTTGCCTAATTGTAGATAAAATATAACCTTTGTTTTTTTATAAGGCCATTAAGCATGAAAAACCATAGATATCAATGGGAATTGAAAAGTAACTTGTCTTTTTTTATTATCCATATAGAAAAGGAAAGTTTGGAAGAGCAGTCTGACCAAGTAGAGCATTTATTTTTCTTACATACCTGTATTTTTAACATTTTATATCAAAACATACTGTTCTATGATCTGTATCACATGATTTTTGCCACATTCACATGCCAACATATATTGTAGAGATAAAGCAAAGTCCAGATAGTGTGACTGAGAAAGTGTTTGGCCAAACAGGCTGTTCAAGTCTAGCAGACCCACACATTACAACCTTTTTCAATCTTGCCTAGTCCAACCTTTCTATTTTCTGATCGAATTACATATCCCAATCTTCTCAAAATATCACCTCTTTATTTTAAAACAAAGGTTTTAATGCAGTCCTCCAATCCATTTTAACTTGCCTTTCAAGCATTTCACTCCATTATTTTGATAACTGAAAACCTCAAAGTATTTGACATGCCTCATTTATAGTTTGGCTAACGATGTTCTTTCTATTTTGCATTCTACCTTTCTCTTCATCTATCCTGACTTCACTGAATAGATTTAAAAAAAAAATCCCCTAACCTTTAAGACTCATACTGCCTCTTTGCTTATTGTCTTGCTTAGGATGATCCCATTGTAATTACTATATTGCGCACTCTCTTCAAAAGTGTCCCAGTTTTAATGAGTTATATGGTCATACTCTCATACATTTTTTTAAACAAAGTATATAATGTTATGTGCACTTATTTCTACAATTCCTTGTTAATGTCTAATCCCAAGAGGACATCTTTTCTCCTCTACCACATCTAATGCAGTTTCTTGACTGAAGGAACTCCAGATATGTTTATTGTACGAAATTAAATTGTAAAGGTTTTGTTGTGTTTTTTTTTTTTTTTACTGTAATTGGCATTTCAAAAGTTTTGTTTCACTTTGTTATACATCCTCTATGGCATTTTCTAGGAGTTCTTTGAATAAAGATATTTTAAAACATTTGTTTCCAAGATAAAACATTTTAAGCAGTTCACCTTGACAGTTTTCAAGACCTTGCTTATTTTAAAATCCTTTAATGTTCCTCATTAAGTCATAAAAAAAAGTCTCAAGTTTAAGCTCTGATTTTTATATTAATCTTTTACTTTAGGAAACATCTTTTAAGCCAGAGGAAATTCCTCAGTACCAGTAGCAGACTGAAGGAGGGAGACCTGTATTTGGGGGTCAACAGTGACTAAGAATAGTTATCAGAATTTAAGATATTCCAAAAAATCAAACCCACTCACTCAAATGTGTACACATACATGAAAGAAATCATTACTAGTTTGTTTCCCATGAGGTGGTAGGACAGATTCCCTTAATAAAAAAGAGACATTCTGGACTTTGAAACAGGATTCATTCTGTCTATTGAAAGGGAAGGGCAGGCTGAAGTTTTGCAGAACTAGTGTTGGGTCTACAGTATAGAATGTTAGCATAGTGTTCAATCTGGGAGGTGACTAAAAGATTGGTGACATTGGTTCAAAAGGGAAAGAGCCACATCAAGGACAAAAGAATATAGGTGAATTAGTTCAAGGGGAGGAGAAGAAACAGTTTCTTTCAAAATCAATTAGAACAGTTCTTATTGGGCCTTCACTATTACAATAACTTTCACCTGAGAAATCTTAATAGCTTTTACCTGGCATGTGACATGTTTTCTAAGAACCATAGTGATACTTTCAGGTAAAATGATGGAACAGACACAGCTGTATATAGTAATTTAATTCTCTCCAAAGCCCTACCAAAGTTATAGAAACTGGATTTTATATTATTTTCAAAAACTTGGGAAAGGCAAGAACAAGAGAGAAAATAATAGCCTCATTTGGGAAATTGGATGTTAGTGGACATCTGGTAGATGGCTTAGCCTACACCAGGAAACTAAATTATAAATTAGAGCATAAGCCCAAGATATAGCAGGTAGTGTGCCAAAAGTTCAAGGAGTGGGAGCACCCAGAACCTGTGGAAATGGGGTAAAGAGAGTTGACTCAATTAAGAGGGATGGAAAAATGCTTCTAGGAAATAATTAAATACTCAAGTTCTTTCAAGGTCTCCGTCTTTGGGAGACATCTCATCCTCTCCCCAACCAATAACTCAAAGTTTGATCTGTGAAAAGTGTAAAAACAAAAGTACACCCATATAACTTATGATTCTTGTGAAGTTCAATCCCAGAGAAAAAAATCAGCCAAATATGTGAAAAGAGGTTTTAGGGAATAGGACTAAGGGAGTAGAGACTAAGGCTGGGAGTGGTTATAACTTGTTATAGTATTATTTTAGTATTATATCTTTTAAATGATGTAACTGTATTGATTTGAAATAGAAAGCTAAAATTATGGTCCAAAAATGACCAATGGTAATCCAAATCAACACATCCAGAACTTTCATGGATATAAGACTGCTCTCATCATGCACATTGATCATGCTCATTTGATTTCAGTTTTTCTTTTCTCCTACTTCCCAACATATGCCTCCCTTATCATTGCTCTCCCTTTCTATGTTCACCTTTCTTTTGTGGCATTTGTGGCCTCATACTTGGCAGTAATAAATAGAGCCATGGAAATCTTGACTATTTTTCAAAGACACTTGATCCTTGTCATAAGGAGATATCTAGTGAAATATTTTAGAGATGATAATAGTTTAGTAGAGTTAAACCTGTCAATTTTATTGAGTGTAAGAAATATTCTTCAATGGATGGATCAGTAGGATAAGTAATAGAAAAAGTAGTCGCAACAGGATATCAACCAACTTTAGGTGATTTATCCTACCAGGGAGTGAGAATCCTGAAGAAACAAATAAGATTTAAGATACGATAGAGAAGTTTGTATGTTTTTTAAAAGTACTTACAAAATTAACCTGTAAGTCAATTTAATTGTGTTTGAATGAAATTATAAATTAATCTCTGAAAATATTGATTACTTTTTTATTTGATATTAATTAAATCTTTGCTACATTTCAAATATTAGCAAACACAGGGGCCAGGACTTGCAAATTCAAAGAGGGAGAAGTCAAAGTGCTTAAATTATTATACCTCACTGTAATTAGTATATTACATGAGATTAGCAAAATGTAACATTGTATAAAATATGTAAGAAATATAACATTATAAGTATGACCTGATCATGAGAGAATCCAGATTGTACAATAACTCTACTTGGAATTACAAGGGAGCATTTGAAAAGAAGGTAATGAATTAAAAAAAAAAAAAAGGCTAACAGGTGAACAGCAAGAAAGAAGCATTTAAGCAAAAGGTACAGCTTTACAGAAAGGTCTACAAGTGTGAGAAAGCATAACACATTTAAGAGAATATATTATTCTAAAACTGTAACCCAGTGTTCCTGTTGTAAAGAGTTGTGAAAATAAAGTTCAAAGATACAGGCAAGGGCTAGGTCATGAAAATAACTGCTACCTCAAAGTCTTTTTCACCACCACCACCAGAAGATTCTGTAAGGTAGCCACTCCCTTTATAATGCATTTATTTTGGGCTAAAGTCAGGCAGTGTTTTCGGTTTTTTTTTTTTTTTTTTCTTGGTCATGAAACTAATACCCCTGACTGAAGCAGAAACTTAGGGAGATAGGAAGACCAGAAATTATATAGCTGTCTCAGTTAGACAATGCACTTTTTAAATTCATCTATTTTGAATGGGCATATATTTGATAACTAATGGCACACAGAGGCAAAGAAGACAAATTATCACCACCATTACCTGGATTAAGGTGCAAATGAAGGGAAGGCTTAATAGAACTCACTTGTTATTGCCAGCTGGCTGCATGTAAAATGCAAGGACACCACAGACAAACGAAAGCTTAAAGACAGAAATATTAAATTTTCTTTGCTTAGGCATTTACTGAAAATAAGGACTTCTATGAGTATCTTAAGTTTTGCAGTGACAAATCTGAGTGTGCAAGAGACAAAACTCTTATTTGACTCAATATTTTGCCGAATTTCAATGTTCAATAATTACAGTTTTATATAAAATGTAAGGCTTGAATATAATTCTAGTCTTGAAGTGGGAGGATTTATGAATTCATAGCACTCCCAAATTCCCAGGCCACCTTTTCCCCAACCTGATGAGATTATTTTTGCCTTAAAGAGAGAAGTTAAACAACGAAATTGCCCAATGATAGCATCTTCAATAGTCATCTCGCAAAAGAAAAGTTAATAAAATTATTGACTCTTTCTTAACACATTTAATTGTTTCTGGTCTGAAAGCTAAATTCCACTTAAAAGCTAGATGCCTTGAGGAGGAATTCATTATAATGTCAACAATTGGAGGAAATAGCTCATATGTATGTCAACAACGAAAAATTTAGCTACTTTATGTCATTCAGGTTCAAAAGATTATGTATAGGAATGGATTTGGAAGGTATTAGACCAAAAATAAAAGAGAAAGAGAGAGAGAACTTACTTTTTAATGGACACATTTACCAATATGGGTTTAATTAGTACAGATTCTGCCACAAATCTGTTAGGTCAAGCAGAAGGGGATATTGTAAAACTGGAATCAGTATTTTTCACAAAACTAAAGATAAGATGCCAAAAATTATTTTGTAAGTGAAGAAGGTTCTAAATACTTAGTGAGATGGAATGTTAGGGTGGATATATCACAAATATAAATATTGATCCAACCATACCCCCTGATGAGGGTTAGAAAGGCAGTCTTTATGATTGCAAGATGAAAATGGAGAATGGAGAATCATCCACTTTGAAAGAATCTTGTAGCGTTGTTCTAGGAAGCAGGCATATTAGTGAGAGAAACTATGGATGAAAAGGGCTTACTATTTCTACCACAATTCTATTACAAATTCAATGATAGATTCCAAGAATAGGAAAGTCAATGTAACTGTAAGTATTGACAAAGGGTGTTGGTCAAAGGGTGTATAGTGATGATTATAATTAGTGGGTTTTTGGCTATATCCATTTAATCATTAAAGCCTCGGGAGCCCCAAAAGAAGAAGATCACATGCAATACTATCTGAATAATGCAATTGATAAAGATAAAAAATATTGTGAACAAAAACTTAAGTCACTTCATTAGGAAATAAGAACTTTTTCAGTTATCATGAATCTGTTCTCTGTACTGAATCAGTTCATTCTTTCAATATCTCTTGAAATAACAAAGAAGCATCTAGTTACCCACGGGAAAGGACCATTCAATATCATCACAGCTATCACAATGACTCTTTCCCTTACCTTTTCTTAAAAAAAAAAAAATCTGTGACCCAAGGTAATCATGTTATAAGGGAACATTAAAAAGCTAGACATTTTAGAAACATTTTAACACTGAGTTTGCTCTAACTCTGATTCCTAGGGACATGAACAGCAACTCTCGTATTCAAGGCTAATGTCTTATGGAGAAAGTTTTTAAAACATGGTGGAGCCAACATGTATACTATGGTTATTTCCCCAACGAATTTGAATATTAAGTTTAGTATTTGATAGAGTTTTTATCTTGTATATCCGTCTAATTTAAAAGTGATTACGACCCAATAGAGTCTCCCAGGGCTCATTCTTCATACCAAATTAAACTATATTCCTGGGATAATGCATAAACATTAAGGCCATCATCAAAAATTTGGAAAATTCAAAGATTGTCATTGCTACCTCATAACCATTTAATTCTCCACTCTAGCCAGTAGAATATAAACGCATTTTGGAGAATGATGGTAGATAATTATAATGATAATCACATGGTAATTTAAGTTGTTGGGGTATTCCAGATATGATCTCTACTGGAATATTTTGTATAGTACCTGTCACTTGACTTGCAACTACTGATCTGACAGATAATTTATATTTATTTATTCCAATTTGTATAAAATATCAGATTCAATTGTCTCACTTGGCAAGGATAGCAGTACACCTTTGTCATATTGCCACCATATTATGTCAAATTTGTGTTATAATTTAACTGAAAAGGGAAATAAATCATTCTCAATCTTACATAGAATTCTCACTTGCCAACTATACTAATGACAGCATGCTGATAGAACCTGGAGAGGATAAGCTAGGAGACGCAGATGTAAGCACACCAACACATGGGAAGTGAATGTCAAAACAAGGTCTGCCCTAAATAAAGAAATTTCTAGGGGGTTATTTAATGTATGCAATAATATTCCCTGTAAATTAAAAATTATAATTAACAATCAGTAACTATGTTAATAATTCGTTACACCTTACAAAAAGAAGCTCATGTACTGTTTTGGATATGGCTTTTAAATTCCTTTACTCAATAACCTAAGACTGAGTTTTGAGTGGGACTCAGATGAATTGGTATTTTGTCCATAATATCTACAACTTCTATCTGGTTGTCACATCTCCCCTCACAATATCTACTTATGTTCAACTGTCTTTGCTAGCAACAAGCAGTAATTCATGATGGGAGAAACCTTTAAAGTCTCGGAAAAAGAATCATGAACTTTTCATGAAGTAACTACTTTCATTTTGAAAAATAAGTCATTCCTTTCTAGTGCACCCTATTTGTGTTATACTGAACCAACTGCAAAAAGCTGGCAGTTGTTATGACTTGACTAATCTACCTAAAAGTTAAGCATGCCTGGGGATACATTATCAAGTGGAAGTGATATTTACTGGATGAGGTCCAAGCAAGTCCTGAATGCACAGTTGCATGAAAAAGTTGTACACATTTCCAGGGTACTTGTGTCTACCTCAAGATCACCCCTCCCTAAGCCACAGCAAAAACCTGAGGAGGAAAAATTTCCAGGTTGTTTTTTAGGCCATTTGAAATGCTGATACATATAGAAAAAAGAAAAAAAGCTGCACCTATAGTGCAATTGTCCAACTCAGCAGTCAGAAAGAGAATGGGGAAAAGAAATTCTTTAAGTGATAAATTTATACTTTGAGTGGAAGGAAATATGATCAGCAATAGTGTCTAAGTAAAATAAGATCGTGGCTAAAAGTTTCACTGGATAATCTGAGTTTTAAACAGGACAAGATTAGAATCACAGTAACAATTTGCCAATGGATACTCTTTACTGTCTGTTTATTAGGAACAGAGCAGTCACTTTTTACAATGCTTTCCCATAACTAAAATCAACATCTACTTAACTGATGACATTACTCATGGTTTGAATTTTCTAGCTATAAAACATACTTCAAATGTGAGAATCTTTTTTTTTCTCCTCAAAGATATAAAAGATGTGACATTGTCAACTTGCTTGTGAGCAGATACGCAAGTATTTAACCTAGCAGCAAAGCTACTAAAATATTAACACCACTTTCACTGAGGGGGGTAATGTGATGTGGTGAGTAGAAATGGCATAGTAGTTGAGTGAACGACTAAGTTTTGGGAACAAAACAAGTCATCTCCTTGATCTGTTTATTCTCTATTTATAAAAATGATTGTTATGCTATCCCCTTTCTGCTCCAAGATTCTAAAGATGAATGAAATGGTGAGAGAATTATTAAGATGACAGTTTTCAAAAAAAAATTATAATATGGATAAGGTATTAGATTGACAATACATTTTGGAGTTATTTTAGGGTGAAATAACTTCATCTCTTGGGTTATATATTTTTCATTGATTTTGTATCATACTTTCTTAAATAAATTATTGCAGTATTTTTCAGAGATGGCCAATTACCATGAATGTTTAAGGTAATGAGTGGCCATACAGATTTTTTTTGTTCCATCTTAAATTTGTCAAAATAAATTTAACATGTCAAATATTTGTTTGGCCAAAGTTTGGAAACCTAGTCATTTGCCATTGCTGGCTAAATATGTCCTGAGAATATTCTTTGCTTAGCTATCAAACATCTTTCCTGGGGATAGGGGTCATGTGACACAGTCCTATCATTTCTCCTGATGCCTGGCTAAAGTTGGATATACAATAGATAATATGTATGTGTGATATACTTGCTAAGACCCTTTTAATTTTATGTGCAAGGATTGCAGAATGAAGAGGTGACCTAGTGATTATTTTCTTCTAAATGAAAGAAGACTTTTTATAGATTTGACAGCAGGAAATGTTCTAATTTGAATTTGTCTGTGGCCGTGAATTATTCAATATACTGACAGTGATGTTTGATTTGAAACTCATTCATTCCTTCAGTAGTCATGGGCAGAACACCTCTTAAAGAGCATATTTAATTGCCCAGATGTTTGTGTGAAATTACTGCCATTAATCACAGTATTGATTAAGCTTCTCCTGTTTTCCGGCAGTTTTCTATTTTTACAGTCCCCTGAAGTGACATACGGCGGCATCCTTGTTATCCGTGACTTTCTAGTTGGCAATCTAATTGACAGATGAAAAATTCATTGCGCACCATGTAAATATGCTGCTTGTATGAGAAGGTAGTTATTTTTGTCACTTCCTGTTTGCCACAATGCAGGTTCTATGCTGCAGTTTCAACAACTGGTCTACTTTTTCTCCAGTTAGCATCTCCTTGCATATAGGACTGGCCTTAGGCAAAACTGTCAAGTAAGCAAAGCATTTTGGCACTCTCCAGCTCAACTGCCAGAACACCTTCTCACACTGCCCGTATTTCCTGCCTTTCAAACTGGAGGTTTCTGGCTTATGTTCTAGAAGATCTCAGCTATCAACTAACTTACCTTAAAATACATAAGGCTGTATGTCTCATAGCAGTGTCTGCATTTGATAGGAACCTTGAAAATCATCACACATTTAACTTCAAACCTGAACACATATGGAGCAAAATTTTTTTAAATCACTTAAAAAAAAAAAAAAACCAACCCTCTAGCATTTATTAAGAGTTTTCTACCTCTTAGGCCAAGTAAAGTACTTTTACTTCGGTGTCAGAGTGATTATCGGTGTGTGTTTTCCTAGAAGAATTTGGTAATGTTAGACTCAAAAACACACTTAGCTTAAGCAAACAAGGCTAATAGTTATGAAAGGCTTCTGAACTCTAATGTATTTACTGAATTGGGTTGACATTTGCTCAGTTAAGGCAACATTGAAAGGAATATTTCAGGCACCTTAGAGAACATCTGGAAGTCCTAAAAATGATTTGGATGTGTGGGAAAGATTAAGATGAATGTTCTATGCTCACTCCTGGTTTTCAGTATTTCTAGGATTTAAAGATACAGAATGCTGCTTCACAGATGCTGCTTCATTCAATTATTTCAGTGAAAGTTTATTTACGCAGGAGTGAAAATAATTCTGGTGTGCTGTGGATGAAAACAGGAGAAACAATGTTATGTGCATTTATTCTAGTTATAGAGTTCACATTTTAGAGGAGAACACACTCGGTTTAAGAAAGTGGGGGAAATTATCAAATTAACATATGTGAAAACAATGATCTATAACATCTTTTCAGTTCCTGGATGTAGGCTGGAAAGCAAATTCAGGTTTGAACTGATTAACTGGGCCTCGCATCAAGGTCAAGAAATTAATTTAAAGGGTATTGCAAGCCATTCTTTTAGACCTAGAAAATAACATGAACTACAATCTTTTGTCAGGTACAGACATAAATTTGTCTCAATCATAGGTTGCCTTTCTGAAAGATTGAATCATGATAGGGTGCAGGCATTCAATTAATGTAATTGTTTGGGGAGAAGGGTGTGGAGGGCGTGTCTGTACAGTGCATGAGACTTGGACAACATGTTTTCATTTCACTGGTTTTAAATGTGTGATTTTAGAGTTAGCGGAATCTTGGATCAAATTCAATATTTTTCACCTAATAACTGAGCAATTCTGGAAAAAGCAGAATGTGTCATAGGTGGTTAAATTAGCAGTATGAACTCATGGTTCATAATATATATCAACAGGTAAAGCAGATATGACAATATATTTAGATATAGTTATATATGTTTGTGTGTGTGTGTTTGTGTGTGTGTGTGTAGCTCTGTTGACTAAGGTGACCTATAATCTATGACCTAACAGTATCAATGAGCAAAATTATAACATTTAAATCTTGATTTCTAAACACCATTATCAGTAAAAATAAACTCTATTTCCTTAGAGAAGGCTGATTCCAGGACTGAGCTAGGGAGAGTATAAAACATTAGCAATATCTTGTGTTCAAGAGTGAGGAAGTGTTTCAAAAGAGGTGAAGTTTCATTAAAAGTACACATATTCAGGTCTCCCTGGTGGCACAGAGGTTAAAGTCTCAACACTGTCAAGCTATTGCCAGCCACTGCAGAGGCCTGAGTTCAATCCCAGCCAGGGAGCTTCCCACATGGCCCAGCAGACCTCTCCTGTCTCACCTGCTGCTCCCCTCAGCAGTGTATTTCAGTAGTTCTGCCTGTTCTACTCTCCACTCTGTCTTTGGTGAATCCTCTCACCATCGGCATCCCTGCACCTATGAACTACACCCCAGTTCTTATATGCATAAATAAATAAAATACATCTTAAAAAAAGAAAAGGACACAGATTCATTGAGAAGAGATTTCAGGTGGCCATAGTAGAAAACAGTGATGAAAGCCCATGGATTCTCAATGATGAAAGTAGATAAATGAATACATAAATAAATGGAAGAGAAGGGGAAACTTTTCTTCATAGTATAGTTGTACACTGCCAGATATAGAAAGGTGGAACAAAAAAATTATCACTAAATGTAATAATTGGTGGATTGAAGTTTTTAAGAGTTATAGAATATTTCATTTCAAATTATCTCCCTATAAATTGTTCATTAATTACAAATGGAAAAGAGTGAGTTTTAAGTGAATAAACCATATGGATAACATAACAATGTGAAAAAGTTAACATTATTAGCATTGGAATAAATGTTACATATCTTCCTAGGATCCGTAAGGAAAAGTTGTGTCACATGACTCCTGCCAATAATATATAACCTAAACCTAATGATGAGAAAATCTCAAATTGGGGGTCTCCTACAACTAATTGCAATGTCTGATCCCAGAGTAAGAAAATAACTATAAAATATTTTATTAGGCCACTTGGCAAAATTTTAATATGATCCATGGACTAGAAAAACATTTTATAACAATGTTAAATTTCCTGGTATTGATAATTTGTCAAAAAAAATAGAATTTTATTTAGGAAATACTTAATGAATTTCTTAGAAGTAAGGAGACATAATAGTAACCTTTGACCTGATTTTCAAAAGATGACTAGAGAAGCAGAGAAAATTGATAGTAAAGCAAATGGGGTGAAATTTTAAAATTCTCAATAGATGAGTTTCTTATGTTCTTAGATTTTCCTGTAAGTCTGAAATTATATTGAAATTTAAATGGAAGAAAAGAAGGAAAGGAGGCAGGGAAAGAAGGGAGATAGAGGTAGGGAAAGACAGTAAGAGGAAGGAAGAGAGTTAGCCAGGGGCTTGAGGTAGATTGGAATTTCTCAGCTTTAGCAATTTGCAACATCTAGAAGAAGAATAAGAGACAGCTAGGTAGTACTTTCATATCAACAACCACCAAATTTATTTCTGTGGGGTCACTTACCAGGTTCAGGGACACTCTGCTGCTCTCTTATTAGTCACTTAGACTCAAAATACAATAACGTACAGATGACTTACTGGGTCACCAAGGCTAAACGGACCTGGGTGATCGGAGCATACTTAACATATGTGACTCTCCTGAATTTTCCTGAATTCCCTAATTAAAAAATATAATCTTGTTGCACTATTATGTCTATATGCTTCAGGAACAAGTTTAATTCAGATTTCAGCACTTAAATGGTTAGGAAATATTTCTATTTTCTATCTCTAACATAACAACTGCCAATTTTGTGATCTGCACTATGACTTATTACTTGAAACAGTGACTATTAACTTAAGAAGGAAAATTTCTTTTTATTGTTTCAGAAATTAAGTGATGATTCTTCAACCATTATAACATGAAAAGGATGTAATGGAATAAAACCCCCAATGGCCTTTGAAAGTCTAAATTGGAAAATGCATTCTCAATGTAATTTTAATTAAAGCAATTGAATTTAAGCAGTTGAGACAAACAAGGAATTGGAAGCCCTAAACCTTAATTTATCACTTTGATAGGGCAGATTATGGAAATTGTATTTTAAATATAGGTCTCTGTTGGGTTTGAGCTACGAGAACTGCATCTGATACTGTGCTGCAAGGCACAATCTTGTCTTTCATTTAATTGTCTTCTTGCCTAGTTGATTAAATAAAGATTAATGTTTATTATCTTCACAGCATTTTACAAACTTGAACAAATGAAGCTAAGCAGGCCTTCCATAAGGTGGGCAAACCCATTTCTTTACTCTCATTTATAGAGGACTTAAGATCTCAAGTGTCATACTAAGAGAGACAGTAGGTCACACTACATAAATTCTTGAACCATTTCTATTGTTTCATCTTTTGTTGATACATACACACACAAGCACACACACAGCCCCAAAATACACATCATTTGATAGTTGGGAATTATAGGGATTATATGATAATATGATACTTGGGAAGAAATTACCAGCTTTCTGTCTCTTTTCAGTAATTCACAGGAGATGGAAGGGAGAGGTTTTTATTTTCAGTAACCATGTCATTTCTGATTGCTACTTAAAGAAATTACCATAGCTTAAAGGAACATAAGTTCATTCACACAGTTCTGGGGGTCAGAAGAGGTCAGCAGGCCTGGTTCCTTCTGAAGGCCTTGATACAGAGCTCATTTCTTTGCTTTTGTTGGCTTCTAGAGGCCAGTTACATGCCTTGGCTCATGGTCCCTTCCTCCATGTCAACATTAGCTTCTTAACACATTTATCACTTTCATTGATGCTAACCCTACTGCCTCCCTCTTCTAAGTACTCTTTTAATTATCCAGTTCACCAGAACAATTTTAAAGATTGAAAGATCTTTGATTTGATCACATCTGCAAATACTCTTTGCTGTATTAAAATGATGTCTTCACAGCTCCAGAGATTAGAAGGTGGGTTCTTTGGCTGGCCCTTATATCACCACCTTGTTGCTCCCCATCTCTGTGCTATCGGTATTAACTGTCACTACCTAGATCCTCCACATCTCAAATACCTCTCAAAACTTTTATAGGGAGAGATATAACTAATATGAACTCTTTCTTTCCTTTGTAGCCTTCAGATTAGAATTACTAAAGTAGATCTCAGGTGGAATGGAGAGACAGGGAAACAATATAATATAGTCTATCAGAATGGGTACTTTGTAATAAAAGTTTAAAAAGCTTTGGATTCTAATCTAATATGGTACTGGATGAGCCAATCTGGGAAAGTGGTCAAGTTTCTGATGGATGAATGAGTAGGTAAGTTAAGAGAAAACATCCAGATGACTTCATCCATATATCAGTTTGCCAAATCTCTTGCACTTGGTTGCTGAGATCCCACCAGGCACCAAACTAGACTTGGCCTCCTAGTATACAGTTCCAGAAAAAAACAAATTGTTACACATTATATGGGAAGTGCCATAATAGAGGGATAAAAAAAAACTGGCTGTGGGAATGGAGAGCAGCAAGTTTTCTACCTTCCTTTTCTCCCCCACATCTATGTAATTTGTTAGAGAAAATAACTGGGGTATTTGCATAAATGATACCAATTTCTAAATAAGTCAACACACTTGAAAAAGAATTTGCACCTTCTGTTTTTAAGGTCCTGGGAAAATAAGAAAGTATTGTTTTTCAGGGAAGATCAGAGAACTGAAGGTAAAATAGCAGTTCAACAATATCAGCACAAAATCCTTTTTACTCAGTCAAATTAGACTTATACTGTGGCTGATTGTCCACGAAAACAGTAGTATTTTGTTAAACTAATTACGTTGTTTCCTTGAAGAGAATAGTCTGGGTTTTATCTGATTTCCTTTCTAAGTGATAGGCCCTGTTCCAACCAAATTGCTTCAGTCAGCAGTTTACTGTATAGGTTCCAGGGTTGGAAGCCTTTTTTTGTAGTTAAGCCCTTTGTTCTTCATTTCTTACACTATCAAGTGTTAACTGTCACTGCAGAGTTACTCCCCATCTCAAACACTCCATCATCCTAAAGTCTAAGTAATCCCCAAACCACCAAAAACAAAACAAAAAAAGCTAAGAAAGCAAATATTCAGAGGGGAAAAGAGAGTAAAGCGGGTGTGCGTTGGACTTTATTAATGGGTTTGAAGTATGTTCCATGCGTTGCTTTTGTATTCTATTAGTGCATACAAGAATGTGATTTATAGACTCATATTACTTTTAGTAAAATTCCACTGAAACAGAACAACTCAAGTGTCCTCCAGAGTTGTTTATAATAAGATTTTATCTTTATTAGAAAGAAAACAACACTAGTTCCAACTGCTCTTGCTTTTGGATAGAAATTTGCTTTTCATCAGTAGAATGTATAAAGTTTAGTTTGACAGCTGGCTTCATATAATTAAATGTTATTTCATAGTATTAGTTTAAGGTTTCTCTCATAATGCTAAGAACAGATAAGATGAGACTCAGGTGCTGAATGCCATATTTTTAGTTCTGATGGAATGAGCTTTGTCAACAAATTTGGGAGAGTAAAAGAAATAAAAAGAAACACTGAGAAACATAGTTGAATGAAATATAAAGGATATAGCTTAGTGTTTTTATGAGCTTTGCCAAATGTGTAAATGAAAATAATAAAAAATTGGTTCTGTCAGCAGAACTATATATTATACAAAATAAAATAGCAATGAAAGACTAATCACCACAAAATGAAAATTTAATATCTGTGCTTTTTCCTTGTCTCCCTCACCATAACGCCTTCTCAAAATCAAAACAAAAGTAACAAAACAGCCACTACTGATCAGCATTTTTGACTTTAGGAGGAATAAACGGAATTTTTGTACAGGTTTATTAAATTCAAATGGAGGAACTAACCGGCTCTCCACAGGGTCATATTGTTACTCGTGATAAAACAAACACCTCTAATACACTAAATTTGAGAACTAGACCATAACTTCAATGTTATATGCAAGCAGAGGTATAAAGTTTGCTTACTTTTTATCACAACAACCACTTGAACAACCTCTGACAAACATCATACAGTCACGTGCATTGTCATTAAGGAACAAAAGTGGTGTCTCTTTAGACCACTGGCACTGGAAAGGGTAAAACTGGTGATGTTAGCTCAGTTGGGCATGACCATTGGTGATCAAGAAGTCAGCTCTACAGGCAGTCTTCAAAGACAGGCACGCCTTCAGCTAGTTCACAGGCTTGAAATAAATTTTTCAGGCAGTAATTTTAAACCCTTAAGTATTTCATTATTTTATTTTCTGGCATGTTTAATTTCAAACTTCATCTATTTTCTCACCTCTTCATATAGCAAGCTGAACATTGCCAAAATATCTGTCCCTAATATAGACATCCTGGGCTAGGGAAGTGGGTGAGTAGACACAGCACAATGGTTGAGAAGCTCTCAGCCAAAGTATGAAAACCTCCTTTCATTTTTCTCTACTGTAGTGATTTTCCAATAGTATAGTCTATCAGAATGTTAATTTGTACAAGGTGTGTATGTGTTATAATGGTTATCTCCTTTAGTCTACTATTGTGACCATAAACACTGCTATGTGTTAGATACATGAGGAAATTATCCAGAAATATTCTAGAGCAGTATCAGGAAATGAAGTATTTAGACAATTAGTGTATATACACACACACACACACACACACACACACACACACACACACACATATATATATATATATATATATATATATACATATACATACACATGTATGTATATCTCCAAATTTGCTTTCTAGGAAACTCTCATCAACTGATTCCTCCAACACCATTGCGTGAATACCAATATATAATTCTCTTTCTAAGGTTGCTTGTTATTTAATACATATCAGCTAATTCTATGAATGTAATATATCATTATTATAATTTATATCTGAGATATCTATCTCCTATTGCAAAACTCCATCTAAATTCAAATTCCCATAGCCAATAATTAAGAATTCAAGCTTAACTGATTATTTACAAAGTATATTGAATATAGGGATTGCTTTCAAATCCTAATATGTAGAAAAATTGATGGCATAAGATTATTTTTGGTTTAAATCTAGCCACTCATTCATTTGTCATGCAGTCAAACTTTTTTTAGGACTAATAATGTGATGAGAAATATTCTAAGCTCTGAGGACTTAGTATTGAACAAAATAAACTTCCTGCTGTCAAAGAGCTTTATTCTTACAAGGGAAATTGTTTTTGAGAAGCAGCTAAAATCCTAGCAAATAAATATATATTATTTCACAGTGTGATAACTGCTAGGGAAAAAGTCAAGTTCCATCAGTGTATAGACTCCATGAGAAAAGAGCTTTTGATTATTTTTGTTTACTGCTGTGTTCCCAACACCTAGAATAGTATCTGGAAATTGATACATGCTGACATAATAACAAAATAACCACCCAAAAAGAGCAGGTTAATGGGATAGAGACTGTTTGTTGGGAAAAGGGTTGCTAATTAATACAGGGTATGGTTAGAGAGAGGCTCAATGCCAAGTTGTGATGAACAGACACCTTAACCCAACAAGAACTGGTGAGAGGACCACGGTGGTGCTATGGAGACAGTGAGGAAGCCAGCAGGAGTTCAGGACTGCAGAGGAGGAATGTGGACATGACACCATGTGAAGTCTCTGACTCAGATCTTCATCTGAGTGAGATGAAAATTCTCTGAAGACTTTTAGACAAATGGGTGAAAAGGTCTGACTTGAATATTATGATTAGTCCTTTTTCAGATTCCAGAGACAGAGAGCTGAAGCAAGGAAACCTTAAAGGAGATTGCAGCAATTACTCATGTCGCGATCAAGAGGGCTTGGAACAGAGTATCAGCAGTGGAAACATCAAAGAGTAGCCAAATTCAGGATATAGTTTGAGGACAGAGACAACAGAATTCCCTGGAATATAAGATGTGGTATGAGAGAAAATCTGGCATCAAGGGTGATTTCAATGATTCTCCACTTTAGGAAGGAGATAAGGTGTTAAGGTAGAAGGTGATAAGTGCAAAACAGAATGAATTTAATTTGAATTATGCAGATAGATGATTGATAATAAGATATCTTTATAAAAAGCTGTCTCAGTAAAATTCAGAATCTGACACAGCACTGCCTTTGGACCCTTTAAATTTGTATCATATAAAGGGGAGAGGGTGGTCTTTTGTTCTTGGTAGAAAATGGAGCACCTTGGCATCTTGATGGCCCTTAGGTTAAAAATATGACATGGGCCTCCCCGGTGGCGCAGCAGTTAAGCGCTGTGCTGTGGAGCTGTGGAGCTGTCGGCAGCGGCGATGCGAGTTTGACGCCTGGCTGGGGAGAATCCCACATGGCGCAGCAGACCTCTCCTGCCTCGCCCGCTGCTCCCCTCAGCAGTGTTTATTTCTGATCTGCCTGTTCTGCTCCCCACTCTGTCTCTGGTGAACCCTCTCGCCGCCCCACGCCTCTGGCCTGTACCACAGCTTATATGTATAAATAAAAAAATAAATAAATAAATCTTTAAAAAAAATATGACATGGGTGCCTGATCTACATGTCAGTACCTTGAGGATACCCAACTATACATTGACAACACGTGGCAAGTGTTCTTTATAAGCCAAGGTAAAAATGTATCTGAGAATACTGCTAATGTAACTTCATATTTTATCCACAGCTTGGTAAATGCTTGAAAGTACCAGCTACACAGTTTTACAATGCTGGAATTTAGACATGAATCATTTAAATTCTTATTATAAATTAGTGCAGTCAATTGAAATTGATTGTATGAATATCTTTAACCTGGCAATAATTTCACTTTGCAATCTATTGATAAATTCAATCCTTCACAAATCATTTTCTAACCATTTTGAAAAAATATTCAAAACAACCTTCAATGCTTTTTGTGTAATAATGAAGATGTGGTGATGATTAACCAGAGGGAGAGGCATTATGTCTCGCAGACTAACACTTTCCCATGTTAAGACATTAGAGATTTTTCTCTAGGTATTTTGAACCATCAACAACTCTTGTAATTAAAAGGAGCAGAAACAAAAGATTATAATGATAGGTACTAGAAATCACTAGTTGGTGCAAACACAGAAGAAATACAGACTGGCGTAGTGAAGATGTGTAGCTTACTCCAATGTAGAGAGTAATCATAAAGGTTGATTAACAAAACATGTAAATAACCAGAATGGTTACATACATACATACATTTTTCTCCAAGATTTACTGTGTACATTACTAACTGAATTATTGCTGCACTCTCAGAGAGAAAAGTAAATTTCATTTTGAGAAAATACACCCAAGATGAATTCCAAACGTTTGGAATCATCCTCTATTTTTCGGTGATTCTCACTGAAAAGCTTTTCCCTCTGATTTTTCTCTATTAATACATAATCCCTCAGGGACTTCAAGTCAGGAAACCTCCTACATGCATCATAAATTTTCTAGTGACATATTTAGCCTAACTTCCTCTGTTGGAGCCTAGTGTATTAACAAACAGCTTCTCTGACTTCCTAGAACACACACCTTTATTGAGTTACAAAATGACCGTTTTCAAGCCTATTGGAACACAAAACAAAGCTCTCCTTTTACCATGAGCCCAGTGAAGGCCACTCTGATTTCTCCATCAACACTGGGAACTGCCAGAAAATTTTCATTTTTTTCCTGTGCCCGTTGGCAGTAGGAGAGTGGTTCTAATGACTCCATTGTCAGCAAACATGACTTTCTTGGATTGCACATCACAAAATTACAAATCAATTGCACTTTTTTTTAGTCTCTGGAGGTGAATATGTCAGTGTTCTTCCTGTCCCCTAATTTTGCCAATTAAGAAGCAGATTCTCCTATTCTGTATTTCAAAGCCTTATTCACAAATTGACATTCGTGTTACAATTTCAGTAATGGACCCTTAAAAAAAATTACAGCTAAATGGTTCTAATTTCAATTATGAATAACATTGCATAGAATGAATGCTGAGACAGATGCTTTAGACTCCAACTATATACACTACCTCCTAATTGCTTTGCAATCTTTCAGTTCAAATCAACTGAACACTTCAACCCTGTTGCTTCACTCTCTCTGAGAAGGTAAACACGGAGCTGCAAATGGGCTGTGCTAATAATAACTATGCAAAGCAGTTAAGCAAAACTGTAATTCTTTCCAATGCTGGCAATGAAAAGAAAGTTCTAAAAGAAAGGTCTGTATGTATCTGCAATTAGTGCTAAACTTAAAAAAAGTTTCAGAAGCTTTGATAACCTAGTTAGAAAGATGGTTGAAAACTCTGGTGGGATATGTGTTTTGATATATGAAAGCCACAAAATGAAATTCAAGAGGACCAGGAGATTTCCTTTTCTATTTCTTTCCATTCTTAGATCCTTATCAGGGAATGTCCTAATTAGCTCAGAACATTTATTTGAAAACCTGTTTTACTTGGATGATTGCTACATTTTAATCACATAGAGAGTAATTTAAAAAATACTTTTCACAACTCTATCTAGTCACCCACTTCTAAATATGAATCAAAACTAGGTCTGTGCTAGACAATGGACAGTGGAAAGCAGGATGCAGCTTGGGGTTAGCTGTGCAGCAATAATTCCTTGTTTCAGAGAATTTTAAAGGAGAAGTGAAACATGAGGTCATGGTGGAGATTAAGACAATTCCAGACTAGGAGAAACAGCGGATAAATATTCAGTTATTCCTGTTCTCTCTGATTTGACATGCAAATGAAATATATTCATGCCATAAAGCATTTAGGCACTCAGTAAATGTTTGCTGAATGCATTTATGAAATGAAAATGAAAAATGCAGTATTCATTACTTTATAATTATACATTCACAAGTCACTGTATGTTTACAAAGTACTTCCCAATCCTACTCTTCATTTTAAAGCAGAAGAAACAGAATTGGATTAGCATTAGCCATAATGACTCTCAGCTGAACAGCACTTTACAACTTTTCCATGTATTATTTCATTGTGCGATGCTAAATGCCTTGCACACCACCACTCCAAATCATGCCAAAAGAAGTACTCATCCCCTTTGTCCCCGGAGTAAGACAAGCTCATCCAGCCACTTTGCATCTTCATCAGTTCCTGTATTATTATCTAGAGAAAGCAGTGAAGGGGCAGGTCTGAGTGCAGCTATTCACAGGATACCACCGAGTCGTATGATTATGGAGTCTTCAATAATTTACTATAACAAGATTTTATTATGCTCTAATTTACCAGCTTTCGTCAGCTAGAGAATTCCTATGGAAAAAAAATCCAAATTATGATTTGAGGGCATGAAGTAAGGTGGAAAATCAGATTCAGTAAGTTTCTGGTCACATTTTGTTCAAGAAACATTAATTCCCTTGAAGTCCAATTTATTCAATTTACAGAAGCAGACTATTTCAAATTATCTCATTTCCTCAAATATTACAAAGCCATTTTAAACTAGATTTGTGTGCCCTAAGAAATGGGATAAGATACAAGAGTTGTGAAAATACTCTGTCAACAGATAGAACTCATTATCATTAGGTACTAATTAGCTTGAAATAAACATGAAAGCTAAATAATTCATCCTATTAAACAACAGCAACAAAACAAGTCACTGGGTTGGATATTGAAAAAATAGGGATTTTAATCACTGAAAGTTTGGGCTGTCTTCATTTTTATTTATGTGTTTTTCACAAACAAGCTAATTTTATATAATGCTCTAGTTCGGAAAATTGAGTCTAAGAGCATTTTAAAAACAGTGCAAGATAGGTAGCTTGTAAACATGGAGCTTCCATATGACCCAGCAATCCCTCTTTTGGGAATTTACCCAAAGAATACAAAAACACTAATCCGAAAGGATACATGTACCCGTATGTTCATTGCGGCACTGTTCACAATAGCAAAGGTATGGAAGCAACCCAGATGTCCAAAAATAGATGATTGGATCAAGAAGATGTGGTACATATACACAATGGAATACTATTCAGCATGGAAAGAAGATAAACACATGCAATTTGCAGTGACATGGATGGAATTAGAGGGGATCATACTCAGTGAAATAAGCC